>JAASAO010000908.1:0-46092 GCA_017311375.1 Mytilus coruscus | reverse complement strand
GTCCACAACACCGCTAAAGTCCACAACAAATTTCCGCTAAAGTCCATAACGCCGCTAAAGTCCACAAAATGACCTCCGCTAAAGTCCACAAAAAACGCCGTTAAAGTCCACAAGAACAAGTTCCGCTAAAGTCCACAAAAACGCCGTTAAAGTCCACACAGCTCTTTTCTTTGTTATTGAAAATATAATTATTTTCTTTTTATCCCGGTATTATAGTAAAAGCATGGACTTTTGTTCTTGGCAGTTTTTCTTATCGATCTGATTTATATATTTAATAAATAAAGATTACATGTATCTGCAGAAGATTTTGATCCTCATAATTTGATCTATCATGTATTGTGAATTTTGTGAATCAACATTTATGATTTTGAAAAGAGCAGTCTAATGTCGCTACAAGGCAGCACTCGCACCCGCAAAGTGGAAAGGAATTAATATAAGTAGCAAACTTGTTTTTCAATCCACTATGAATAAATTTGTATAAACTACCATTTATGAAAAGTTATCTGGTTCTATATATAAACATAAGATCGAAACCCATTCATTTTTGTCATGCTTCCCAGCAGCAAAAACGGTCTATAGGCTCAAAGATAGACTTCAAACCATAATGTTCACGTTTGAAATCACACTGATAATAAATTTTAAAATTCCACAATTGCAGAATATTTTGTGGTGCTAAGCAGATTTCGTTCACTGATTGGTTTGTATGTTTGTTTGGTTTGCTACAAGAAATAGATATTTGTTTGAGAATGTGTTGAAGACGATTTGAAAAAAAAATGTGTGGATGCTCTTCATTGTGTTTTACAAATGACGAGTAATAGAATTAAAGGTTTTATTTCAACCATGATATATGTATATGTTGTAGGGTACTGTGAAAACAATTTAAAGTTGTTAGTTTGATTAAAACACAGCCCTAATGGAAATCGGCTAAACTTGCATAAACTAGATTTAAGATTTAGATGTGAAATTCATCAGACTATAATACCAATCATTTTATAGTCCTTTACACAGGAATTGAACCTGTCCCAAGTCAGGAATTCAGTGGTGTCGTGTGTTATGTGTAACATATTTGTTTTTCGTTCATTTTTGTACATAAATCAGGCCGTTAGTTTTCTCGTTTGAATTGTTTTACATTTGTCATTCAGGGCCTTTTATAGTTGACTATGCGGTATGGGCTTTGCTTATTGTCGAAGGCCGTACGGTGACCTATGGTTGTTAATTTCTGTGTCATTTGGTCCCCTTGTGAAGAGTTAAATCATTGGCAATCATACCACTTCTTTTTTTTTGATATTGAACAACAACTTTACTTTCGGTTAACCAGTTAAAGAGTTCGAACGATGATCCGAGTAACCTGATGAGCAAAACTGTTGAATTGACAACACGAAAATATAGTATCAATGACAGGAAAGGTGATCAACATAATTTTTTGTGTTTTATGAGAATTGATAATAAACAAAAACGTAAGAAATAAAAATTTAATAAACGACAGGAAATTCTGTACAATATATACATAGATCTTAAACGTTTTAAACCTCGGGAAGCATGTGATCTTAAGGTTGTATCGCTCCCTGACATAAATAAGATTTAAGAAAACACATGATAGTTTAAAGTTTTCTAAACTTTAGAGCTCCAGTGCTCGGGCCTCTTGGACATGCATTTCTTTCAACAAAAAATTCACACCCACCCTACTGAGGGTTAGTACAAAAGTTTTAATTATCTTTTGCAAAATATTTCTAGCAATGGTGGTCATCTTGGATGCTATTGGATACGAATCTAAAAGGAGATTATATTAAAAGAGTGATTCAAATTGTCGTATTGTTTTATCGAACGTATTTTGAAAGAAGACACACTTATTTTAACAATAAAAGTAATGTTACATCAGTGTATATAAAGTGCGAATCCAGTTAGTTCATTTTCACTGTTGTATGCGAGTAAGTCTATTGTAGAATAAAGGATGATGGGAAAAACTGCGTTTGTTTACCTTTTGAAAATACAAAATAATTGATTTGAATGTATGTTTTCACACAATTTCATTAGAATATAACTTTTTAATGTATAATAACAGGATTAAAGTCCAATAAAGTGTAATTAAAGCAGCAGAATCCATAATATGAATTTTTGTATGCGATTCATTTTAACTATAGATGCGATGAATTATCACTGTAAGTGCAATCATTTCTGATGTAGAATTTTTGAAGGTGCGATGAATTTTCATTGTTGTTTTATATGTTAATTCGACATGCAACAACTGAAAATAGTGTTTAAATGACTTTAATATTGATGATATTTACCATTTGAAATGCAAGCTAGTCGTAGATGCCTACTTGAAAATACACGGGTATAACCACGTGCATATCATGCATATTCAAATATTGTTGGTGAGTTTGCTATTAGCTTGTCATGGATCCGAAAATTTACTGGAGCAGAATATTCATGAATATAACGTATTTCTACGGCGAATTTTCCTTTAAAAGTTTTAGAATTCGCTTAAAAAAAGCTTTGAAATTTGTCACGCCGTGTCATACATATTTCTAACATATTGATAGGCTTTTGCACAACGAACAGGACAAGAATGTACAACGAATGGTACTAAAGAAAATAAACAAACTACAAAGAGAATGAATCGTACAGTGCCAAAATTCTGAGGTCAGTTTTTCAAGTAAATGTCTTCCAAAATAATTAAAACAACGGGTTTCTCATTCGCGTTTTACGGGTAAATAAGTCACACCGAGCATATAAATCATTATGGTGTTCTATTTACGTCTTGACCACCAAATATTCTTTATTTCGAACCATCGATTGTCTCGTTGTATTAGAAAAAGCCATGCGTTTATCCATGATGGGTCCCGAATAATTTCGCGAATAGCCAAAATCAAACCACTACATGTACCACACCCAGAAGCTCTTAAAATTCGCCTGACGTTTACAGGGTTTGGTACATTCAGAAGAACAGAAATTCCGATGTACAGTCTTGGAACAGGGACTGTTTGTAAAACTTGACGAAAAAGAGTTAACTCGTATTAAGACATATCTTGATGACGGATTTTGACGGAGACACAAATTGATAATTATAAATTGAATTTCTCTTGGTAGAGTCTCTCCATGTTCAATGTTGTTACTATGGGGTACACAATGCTTTTTTTCTCATTACCTCCACTTGATGACGGAGGCTTATGGGGATTCTGTGTCTTGGTTTTCATTGTATATAACGCCTGTGTCGTGGTGTACATCACCTGTTATGTCGTGTTCATCACATGTTATGTTGTGTTCATCACCTGTTGTGTTCATCACCTGTTATGTCGTGTTCATCACCTGTTATGTCGTGTTCATAACCTGTTATGTCGTGTTCATCATCTGTCATGTCGTGTTCACCTGTTATGTTGTGTTCATCACCTATAATGTCGTGTTCATCACCTGTTATGTCGTGTTCATCACCTGTTATGTCGTGTTCATCACCTGTAATGTCGTGTACATCACCTGTTATGTTGTGTTCATCACCTGTCATGTCGTGTTCATCACCTGTTATGTTGTGTTCATCACCTGTTATGTAGTGTTCATCAACTGTTATGTCGTGTTCATCACCTGTTATGTTGTGTTCATCACCTGTAATGTCGTGTACATCACCTGTTATGTTGTGTTCATTACCTGTTATGTCGTGTTCATCGACTGTTATGATGTGTTCATCGCATGTATCGTAATTTTCATACCATGTTATGTTGTGTTCATCGTCCGTGTCTTTGTGTCCATCGTCTGTGTCGTGGTGTTTATCGTCTGTGTCGTCGTGTCCAGAGCCTGTGTCGTCGTGTCCATTGCTTCTGTCGTCGTGTTCGTCGTCTGTGTCGTCGTAGCCCCAATGAATTTGTGAACTGTCTTCTGCAATTCTGCGTACGGCATTGTGATTGTATGTCAATGATAGATAATGTTCAACATGTCCTTCGGGATAATGTCCAATCGTTATAATAGGAAGGTGTCTTGTTATAATATTACTTCCATCGGGCCTTAATAAAGTAGTCTCGTGGTTTAATGTGGAAACAATAACAATTTGAACATTAAACATATCGGATATAGCCTGTAAGGTGATCTGATCACCAAACTCTGTGTCTCTTGCCATTCTCAGTAAGTAGTCGGACCTCGATTCTATTATCATATTTGACCAAAGAACTCTATTATCAGCGCTGCCTAAACGTGATGTTTGCCCAGGATAAGTAATGACCTCGCGTCGTAATGTTTCTGCCGATCGATAAATACCGAGTCTTTGCAACTGATGCAAAATGGCTGCAAACTGACATTACCATCAACAGGTGGATTAAAAGCAACTGTTAATCTAAAATCAGATATAAGATTGTAAGTTTTATTTTTGGGGTTAAAATCATGTAGTAAGGTGATTTATAATTTGAGTGTTTTTCTGTCTTTGTTCTGGGTTAGAACTATTTTTGCCTCCAGACAAACTTGATCCAGTAATATCAGATACATAGAACCACTGTTTCTTATTACACTTCGAATAAGGCGGTACAAAGGAGACTTGATATTTATGGTTTCTCTTCTCAGCTTTTATGACAGTACCTAATAAAGCCCATGCCTTATTTGGAACTCGATTGTTATTTCGAGTTCTGTATCGCACTAGAACTTCTTGTCCGACTTCATAAATCGGTGTTTTACTTTTCTTCATCCAGGCCTTGTTTTTCTATCGTTACAGTGCCTCGTTGCTTTCTGTGCTAAATTTCTGTTATGTTTTACATGATCCTCCCAAACTTAAAAGACTTTCTCAGATGACTTTGGCGAGTTCTTCCATAATATATTTCAAACGGACACTTCCACGCTAAACATTCCTTGGGACCATCATTTATTTTCCTCTCATATTTTTGTTATTGTCTAACCCAGTTAACTCCTACTTGTTTCATTTTAATAAGTCAAATGCTATTTTTTTCAAAATTAAATGCATTCTTTCCACTTTTCCCTGACTCTGCGGGTGGTATGGACGGCTCTTTATCTGCTTGATTTTTTCTTTTCAGAAAAATCCGAACTTCCTTCAAATTCCTTCCCACAATCATGCTGAATTACTTTTGGTTCTCCAAATTCCTCAAACAAACTTTTCAATTCACGTTTAACAGTCGCTGAATTTTTGTTCTGCAACGGACGAAGCCAAACATATCTACTAAAACATCCAAAACACTCAAAACGTACTTAAAATGTTCTTTCTATGTGTGACTTTATGTCTTTGCATGTCCACTAAATCTATTTGCAAAATGTGATGTACACCTTGACTTACCACTGGTCTGTATGGAGCTTTATTCATTTCTTTACATATCAATTTTTCGGACAATCCAGAGAATCTGTTCTTCAATTGATGAAACATGCGCCTTGGTCCAATGCCTTTTCTTGCGTGTACTGCTTTTTATCAAACGTGGACACTCGTCTTTCTTAAGAACAGGCTTATTATCAAAATATAACCGTGGTGGTTGCCCTTGTATAGTGTATAAATCTTTACGTTTGTAATATGTTGATATTGCATTATTCTGTTCCAATGTTCTTTCCTTTACTGGAATGTCAAACGTTCATTCAATGGTTCTGAATATAGCATCATATGCAGCTTCACTTTTGGTGAGCATGATCTATGCACTGTTCTTGTTGTGAAAACCAAATTGATCAGAAATAGAAGACACGTTATCTTAAAGCTGAAAAGAAGAGATAAACATAATCAGCAGATAATACTGGGTTAGCCATGTCATTTTACTGACTGGTTTCATGATATAATTGTTTTAGCCATTTAATAACATTACATAGGGTTCTGTATAAAGTCATCTTGTACGATGGTCAGGGTCTGTAATCATTATTTAACAATGAACCAATAATAACAAGTTCTGTAATGCTTGCTTTTCATTGACCAGACTAAAGCTCGCAACCCCTATTAGCAGCCAAACAAGATAAGAACAATTGTTTTCACGGCTTGTAGGGATTTTCAAAGGATTTAAGTCCGTTTTGAATATCATTAATGATAACATACACATTTTCGGGTCACTATTTGTTTAATAAAAATTGCACAACGTACAGTTTAAATATAAATGTTCGTTCTTTTTTTTCGTTTCTGATTCCTTCTGTGACGTCCCGGTCACACCTTACCGGATAACGCGAACGGACGCTGAACGAATATTTTTTTTTCAATCCGTTCATGTCTGTAAGACGTTCGTACATATCTGTTTCATGCCCGTTAAGCGTCTGCTTTATCTGTCAACGTCTGTTCTGTATGTTAGAACATTTTCAGCATAAAAGTACCCGTTGAACATCCGGTAGTCGTCCGTTCCGTTTTCGTTTTTATCCGTTACTTTTCCGTTATATATTCGTTGAAGGTACGATAAACCAGATAACCAACGGACTTCTACCGGACGTATAATGGATAAAACAGACGACGAATGGATTTGAAACGAACATGAACGGAAGGTTAACGTAAAAAACGAATAAATTCCTATTGAACATTTTGGTAATCTTGGAGTCTGATACAGCTTTTTGTGTGTTTAGACAAGTTGTCAAAATTGCCTGCTGGAAAAGTGGCTGCTATCTTTATTGGCTGCTGAAAGTGCCAATCTGGTTTTAAATTGGCTCACTAGTCACCTAACACAATAGTGAAATTCGATCATTTCAACATAATTAAGGTATCTACTTGATTATCAAGTTTCTTCTATGGGTGACCATTTCAGGCATGTTACAATATCATAGTTGAAGATCGTTTTGCGACCTCTAGATATAATATAATATAATATAAATTCTTTACAAATTCTTTATTATAAACTACTCATATTGTTAAATCGCATTATTCAGACCTTAAATACAATGAAAGTTGAAATATGAAAGAATATTGTCAATTACATTAATTTATATGTAACGTATCTTCTCATTGGCTGACAGGATTTTGTTTATCATCTCAGAGACACAATTCTGTCATGTGCCTGTGACGTCATTAACGTTTTTTTTCTTCCATGATTTACGCCAGTGTAAATTCAAATTTAGAAATGACTAATATTTTTTCTGTCCATTCAAAATAACATAAAAAAATGTGGCACCCACTTAATAATAACAAGGGTGCACCACTTTTTTTTATGTTATTTCTTCATAAACAGAAGAAATATTACTGTCATTTCTTATAATTGAATTCTTAATTTGATTTTTTTTTATTACAGTCATTCCTTAAATAGAACAAAAAGATGAAAAGAGGGTTCGACTCCACATGTGCCTGTGCCTTTTCTTTTTTCTCTATTATAATTGCCCTCCCCCTTTTTTCTCTCATTTAGATGAAAGACGACCCGTCGCTTGGTTTCAATTGTATGTTGTATCAGAGGAAAATTTCTTGCAGATTCATGTTTTAGTTTTGCAAGATTTATATCAGAAACACTTACCATATTCGAATCCACATATTTGTCGTTGGATAAGTTGCAAAATACTGCATGTTTGGAATAGTAGAACTATAATCGAAATGCTGTGAAGACTTGCTTTGATTCCGGAAAAGGGCCCGGAAAATGATGAAAATGCGTTCACGATACTATCAAACTGCGTTTGTGAGATCCCGTAATTATCACAGTATATTAAGCAAATTTGCAAAATCACGGAAAATATATATTTCGCAAATCACAAATTAAACCCGCTGCAAGTTCTTTCACGTTTTCAAGGTCTATATTCAAAAGTCACGCCTAGACCCTTTCCAAAATATTCTAACTTTGATCTCATTTTCATGGTTCATTGGTTAATGTTAACTTGTTCTTGTTTCGTCTGTTCTTCGGTTACTTGAAGAAAAGGAGAACTTGTAAGGTCTAAATATTTGTCTTGAAGATGTCATCTTACTTGGCTTGTTCATGGTTTATTGCATTGATCAATGTTAAATTCAACTGATTTGGTACATGGGGACAGGACATTTGTTTTAGCTCTCCAACAAATGGAAGTTTTCGTTTTTCAAAATCTGGTTTTTTTTCCATTAATTTCAACTATTTCGAGTTTCAATGTATAATATAATTCTACATACATTTAACTGTACTAGAAATAACTTGTATTTGCTATTTGCTATCAATTCCAAGTTTATTATCCGCAGCGGTCACTGATATATGATATATACCTCTATGATTTGATCTGTGTGTTTAGATACTATAAGTATGCATGTACTTTATTTTATTTGGTGTATGGCATACTTGTTAGTGAATTATATTTCAAATTGGTTTATCGCATACTTGTATTTGTCCGCACGGCAGGTGTCCTTGGACATTAACCATGTGTATAGAGCTCTATATAATATATCAGTGACCGCTGCAGATAACAGATTTTGGAAAAGAGGGAGGACCAAAACAAATGTCCTGTCCCCAATACCTATAGTGTGCTGTGTTTTAGATACATGTCCTTACTTTAAGGATAGTGAATTATATTTGGTGTATGGTATATTTGTAATTATAACCTAATGGAGATGTGGTATAATTGCCAATGAGACAACTCTCCACAAGAGACCATAATGACAAAGGAATTAACAACTATAGGCCACAGTACGGCCTTCAACAATGCACAAACCCATACCGCATAGTCAGATACCAAACGCCCTGAAATGACGATGTAAAACAATTCAAACGAGAAAACTAACAGCCTTATTCATGTACAAAAATGGACGAAAAAACAAATATGAAACACGTAAACAAACGACAACCACTGAATTACAGGCTTGGGACAGGCACATACATACAGAATGTGGCGGGATTAAAGATGTTGGCGGGATCCTAACCCTACACCAATCTGGGACAGTGGTATAACAGAACAACATGAGAACGAACTATAAAAATCAGTTGAAAACGCTTAACTCATCAGATGGACGAAAATACATTGCAAGTGGACGTGGTCGGGTATTTGTACATCCCAACAACAAAAGGACGTTGGGTACAGATCAGAGAGATCCGAACTCGCAGTTAACTGACAGCTAGTCCAAAGCCACTAACAACTACCAACTAATAAAAAACATGCATTTGAGATTAAATTATCAATCCGTAAACATCCAACATCCAATGGATTTAGTGTAAATACGTCATAGTCAGTCAAGACAAAGTATTTGTAATGCTTATTTGTCCGTTTGTCGTGTGTCAGTTGTTCATAAAATTATTTCTTTTTAATATATAGTTTGGAGAATTTCTCAGATACTATAAAAAATTGAAAACAACACGTTTAATAATTTCTTGCGTCCGAAGCGCTTTTCTGGATTTACCTTCATCAGGAACGCTCAAAGCCAAACATTTGAAATCCGAAGATGTATATAAGTGGTAGTAAAGTCATGTATACATGGTATGCATGACTGTCTGCCTGGACGGTGTCATCTTTCCTTGACCTTTTAATTTGTCACAGGTTTTTTTCGTGATGGTGCTTGCTTCTGAGATACTTTAAACAAAAGTTTACTTAATTTGATGTATGGAATTAATTTTGTGCGGCCTCCATATCTGTCTGAAAAGATTTATCTAACCTTGACTTCATGCAAATTGATAATTGAAATGTTAATTTGTTGAAATGCTTGAAGTAAAATCTCTGTTTGAAATTCAATAATAAACACTAAGTCTAACACATGCAAAACATTAAGTGTGTTAAGTCTTGTTATAATACGTTCAATATACAGATTCCTCAGGACGTTATTCCGATAGCAATAATCAATACAAAATTATTTGATCTAGAATTGTCTCATTCACACTCAGTCTACATCTCTGATTTACACCTGTTGCAGGTACATTGGGTCAAGATGATATTACTGTTCACCCTTTTAATTTTTCCGAGGCAATACTGTTTACAAAATTCTAATTGGAAGTTATTTTTATATAGATAACTTCTAACTATCTATTCCGTGCCATCTTAAGTCAAAATTTTAGCTTTTTTCGTTATGTTGGCAAACTATATTAAGTCGAAAAAAAAAATAGCTGGAGGGAGGGCATGATACATCACCATGACCCAATCTTCCTATGCTTATGTTAAGTAACAATTTAATTAAATCTAAAAATCTTCTTCATACATTCTTTGTCGAATTTGTTGTATTGGCATGTCTTTCAACAGCAACATCAAAAAATGTGTGGACTTTAACGGTGTTTTTGTGGACTTTAGCGGAACTTGTTCTTGTGGACTTTAACGGCGTTTTTGTGGACTTTAGCGGAGGTCATTTTGTGGACTTTAGCGGAAAGTTTGTGGACTTTAGCGGCGTTATGGACTTTAGCGGAAATTTGTTGTGGACTTTAGCGGTGTTGTGGACTTTCGAGGAATTGTGGACTTTAACGGTGCCACAATGCATGTTCAGGACGAGAACAAATTAACAATAAATTCAATAGGTAGGCCTGTTTTGTAGTACATGCTGTCCGGGAGGAAAGTCGAGGGAATTTTGACTGTTGGAAAATGAGGGTATATTGGATAAGGACAGAACGTTTGCCTTGCAACAGACCACCTACGGACCCTAAAGAGTTGTTGTAAGGATTCTCACCGTGTAGAGAGCGTGGCACTCTCTCTACACGAGGCATCGGATTTAACGGACATGGCTGCGTACTTGTATATCGTACGCCCCACTGGGTCGACGGTTTTACCGCTGGTCGGAGCAAGACCAAAGTTATCATATTTCTGCTCCTCCAATCACCCTTGGGAGTAAAAAATTTTAATTTATTGGGAGCTACACAGTTTAAACGGATATCAAAGTTTAAATTCAACGTTGACCTCAGTTTTAATAAAAGATTGATATTACATAAATATATTGAATGTAGTTTATTAAAAAAAAAAAAACTATTTTCTGATTTGACTTAAATCAAGTGTTTCTGGCTATTTCTAATGTCAAAGTATACGATTTTATTCTCTTATATCAGACAAAATGTTTCCATCGAAATATGCGAAGATGCAATTTACTGGTTTAAATTTATATGTTTGTGTAACAAATCATTCGCACCAAAATGTATATGTATAATCAAGGATCTGTATAGTAAGACTATAATCAAGGATCTGTATAGTAAGACTATTCAAATCCTTGGTAGAATGTTTAGCCTCAGGTTGTTGATTATTTATGTTAACCCTATATACAGTAAGAACTATTGGGAGAACTATCCTAGAACAGTCTGTAGAACATTTCTCCTGACAGCTTTTGAACAGTTTCTTACAGGAGCGGGATAACCTTACCCTTTATAACAGTTTTCTGGACAGTTCTCGTTTTGAACAGTTTCTAACAGGAGCGGGTTTACCCTTACCCTTTCTAACAGTTCTACCCCAAGAAAAAAATTGGACAGTTCCACTCTAGACCAGATTCTGATAGTTAATATAAGTATTATTCTGTGTTTGATTTCGAAAATGAATTTTGAATCACATATTGTACAAGCAACATTGTATCGTATTTGCCAACAAAAAGAGAATTCACCTTGTAGTTTTGTGGGTATAATATTTGATGGTCTTTCAGTAATGTCACCAGATGCTTTTCGATATCTGATTCTTAGTTGCTGGGGTTCTACTTTCTGCTGGTTTACACCATGGTTGTGTTCGTTCAAAGTTTTTATTATTATTTTGTTGTCCACATCTGTTGTGATTCTGGCTTTGCAAGTATTTTTTTGTACTTCTAAACGACTTGTCTGCTTATTTCAGAACATTAGATAACCTTTATGTGAGGTCATAAAAAATTACAGACTTATTTCTTATTCATGATATAGCAATGAATATTGAAATTTTTCCTTGACATGTTACTGTAAAATCACGCGAACATATTCAACTGGAAGATTTAAAGAGCTTCCATTAAAACCATTTCTTCATATAACGAAAAACACTAATTCTGACATAGCATTACGAAAACAACTGAAGAGGTTCCTGACTCAAATAATCTTTAGTGTTTTGTGATATTATCTTCACACGGTTCTCTCAAAGCCGAAAGTTGTGAAAACCCGTGTTATAATACACGTGTAATTACAAAAACAAAATTGACAGAAGTGTGAAAAGTCCTACGTTTTACACCTTACTTATATAAACAATAAATTGCATCAGAATTGATACGTTAATGGAAACCTGATAATTGTCTGACGTCAAAAGACATATTTTGTTTAAGTCAAAATTGTATGCACTTTGTTCTTACATAATGTCCTTCGGTACACATATACATGGATTTACTAAAAATTGATATCCGTAGAAATACCTAATCCGTTTGTTGCTTGTTTCTAATATAGTGTTTCTAGCACCTTTACAACAGTCTCTGGGAAACTGTTCTAGAATAGTTTCTAATACAGTACTCTGGACACGTTTATAACAAGTTTCTGACAATCTTTCCTAGGACAGATTCTGGCAGTTCTATAACAAATATAGACTGACAGTTTTAAAGATGCAATATAGGTTAGTACTGATCCAAACTGTCCATTCAGTTTATTATATTTATGAAATTATGTATTAATATATTTAATTAGTTTTTAGTCTCTGTATGTGACACTCTTATCCATACATATGTTTGTATTTCATACAGAATGATATATTTTATAAAAACATTCATCCCGAATATACATGTATATTTTATATAAAAATAAGAAGATGTGGTGTGGTTGCCAATGAGACAAATTTCCACCAGAGACCAGATGTAGGAAGATAACAACTATAGGTCACGGTATGGCCTTCAACAGTGAGCAAAACCCATACAAATAAGCTATTTGTAAGCGAATGTTTGTTGTTGAAATTATGTGCAGTTTTCCATTTTTTTTCCATTTAATTGAGAAAAGCACGTTTTTGATAAAAGCGGCATAACTCGAAACAATACTGGTACTTGGGAAATGAACATTTACACGATAATGAGAAAATAATTACAATAAATCAATAATTCTCAATCTACAACGGAAAATGCAACGTGTGATTTCCGTATAAACGACACATGTTTCAGATCTCCATAGTCGACAATAGTAGCATTTTTCGGGATAAAGAATTTTGGCAGTTTATTTTTTTAAACGAAAATTTGCTAGAATTAAACACAAAATTATTAGGACAGTATTTTCTAGTCCAAGATTATAGATTCCTATTGCTTTTCTAAACGCAAATTTTACTTTTCTTCCTTGCTCATCTTTTAATTATTATATTATTTTGCCTTTGGTATAATATAAAGTGTACGGATTACAATGTAATAAAAAAAATATCGTCTGCACACAACGACCAATCAGGATTAGCCATACTCTTAATTCTGAATACCATCTTCATAAAGTTACTCAATTAAGTTATTGTTACCTATATAGGTACTCTTTAAAATCTAAGTTCGGGAAGTCATATCTATATAAAACGTATTGGTGGTAAAATAACAACATATCAAAAAATAATTTTTACTTATTTATTACTTTTCTTTATCTTCATTGCTACTGCATTACATCCAGCGTTGGCGAAAAAAAACGGCTCCTTGTTTGAAAAGTAGCCACCGACAAATCCGAAATTTACAGTCACCCGTGGCAATTCTTCAATCCAAGTACTGTTATTTCTATTCTATTGAAATGCTAGTTAAATGTTCAAAACAAATTATATGAAATATCCAAAAACATCGTCTATATAACCAAACAGTTCAAAGGTCAAATCCAATACCAAGTTGAAGAGCATTAAAAACTTAAAATTCCAAAAAGTTGTGCAAAATAAGGCATAAAAAACTGTATATCTTGATTTTCCTTTTTTGAAATAAGAACAAGAATGTGTTCCCAGTACACGGATGCCCCATCCGCACTATCATTTTCTATGTTCAGTGAACCGTGAAAATGGGGAAAATCTCTAATTTGGCATTAAAATTAGAAAGATCATATCATAGGAACATGTATTCTAAGTTTCAAGTTGATTGGACTTCAACTCGACCAAAAACTTTAACCTGAAGCGGGACGAACGGACGGACGAACGGACGGACGGACGCACAGACCAGAAAACATAATGCCCATAAATGGGGCATAAAAGATAAGTTTTAACTAGGAACGTCTATAATACACACGTGAGAGGTTTGCCGTGCCGTTAAATCTGGTCTAATCTGCATTTTCTGTACGAAGTCTGGACTATACCAGCCAACCGCAAATTGTTCCAATGATGTTCGTTTGAAAAGAAATTTATCCGGATAGTGGCCAGTTTATTGAAAAAAAGAGCATCATTTAGATATATCTTTGAGTTCAGAACATAGATGTACAAAATGTAATTCATTATCGATAACTCAAGATTTTCATTAGAAAAAAAACATTTTCCATCAATATATATATGTTATATACTGATAAAATTGTTCTTCGTACAAGATTGAAGAAAATAATGTATGTTGGTTTTTGAATTTTCAAGGTGTAAGTAAACAGAAAAATAATTAACGAAAACTTACATTTACGACCAAAACTTCCCTAGAAATTGAACGAATTCTTGCAGGCTGTAAAGTATCCATATGATTGACTGATTGATTGTCGCCTGTTTAACGTCCATTATCCATAAGAATTAGGTTTACAAAACATCGTCATGTCTTTGTACAGCAGCAAAAAGAAGCAATTGACTGTTGTATCCGTATTTTGTTTGTGTTATCGTCTTAATGAATAAAGTATGAAGAACTTTGCGATAATATATTAGTATAAACAATATCTGATACCGTAAATCAGCTAATTAACGTTTTGTAAATATTTGCAGAGTGACATACAGTCTGCCTTCTTTATATTCATTTATAATGTTGATATCGCAAAAGTGTTAATATCTGAATGACGACAATGTGTGATGATGTATATTTCATAAGATTTGTTTTTCGTTATCACATCAAGGTTCTTTATATACAAAATTAATGCATAAATGTCAATTTCAAAAATATATAAGTATTTTAATTTGAGGTCTTTAAATAAAACATCCATACAAATTATATATTCTATTATCGGCTCACGTGTCAAATAAACAAAAACACCAAACAATCAATGTGCTAGATGTTCTTAACAAAAACATAATGTTGCAAAATAAAGAAAATAAAGATAGAAAAGCCCCAAAATAAATAAACAAACCAATGTTGCAAAAATGATGATGATGATGATGAGGAGGAGGAGGAGGAGGAGGAGGAGGGACTTCTGTTTAACGTCCAGCGGCAAATTAAATGCAGATTCAGAAAGAGAACATGTTAAACTAATATGGACATTAACCCTGCTTTGTATAGGCCAACATGCTGAGTTGGATTTTTTAAACATGCTAGTTTACAAGGTAAACGGTACGCAGGAAAAAATGTCACCCTACCCGGAACAATAATCCTGACTCCGAGTCGACCAGTCTTTGCTCTTACTCCTTAATGTCGCGTGTTTAGCGGAGAAGCACCAAATATCAATTTTAAAGTCTTTGGTTTGACCGGTCTGGGGTTCGAACCTACTGACTCCCGCAGTCGAGGCGAACACGCTACCACGAAACCACCGAGACGATTAATGTTGCTACAAATTAAAAATCTTAAAAGGAAATAAATTAATATCAAACAATCTACACTTTGGTTTATTTTCACGTTATATCATTTGAAAATAATTTAATTTTGGATGTAACGCGTCTTCTGATTGGCTGAAATTGTTTTGTTTATCAGCTCATAGACATAATTTTGTCATGTGACCGTGACGTCATCAACGTTTTTTCATGGTTTACTCCGGTTTAAAATGGAATTTAGAATTAAATTGTAAGAAATGACTGTAATATTTTTTCTGTCTATTCGAAATAACATAAAAAATGTGGTGCACACTTTAAAATAACCCGCTACGCTGGTTATTCAGTGTGCACCACATGTTTTATGTTATTTATTCATAGACAGAAAAAATATTACAGTCATTCCTTAAATGATAAATAAATTCGGTCCGGTAGTAAAATTTGTCCCCCAGACATTTTCCTAGTAAATATGTCTGGCACTTCTTTTCCTAGGAAATTGAATTGATATAGATATGAAATGTTTTAATAATGAAAATCATACATTTCTTTCCTAGTTATAAAAGTCTATGTTATCATTTTTTTTTCTAGGAAAAGAAGTCCCTTGAAAATTTCCATTTTTCAGGCATTCCTTAATATTAATTCAAATTTGAATAATTATTTTTCAATAGTAAAAAATAAAGAAACTAAACTCTGTACTTATAAACATAATCTTTATTCATTTAAAGAGGATTACCAGCCTGTAATGGATTAGTTTTGATATAATAATATATACTTTTGTTCTATTAAATATGAAAAAAAAAATACGAGGCATTAAAATAATTTATGTCGCATGGTTGCAATAACGTTGATTTAAAATTGGACGTTTCAATTATTCAAATTAGTTCAAACACTCTCTCATATTTATTTCATGTCTTTTGTTGGGCAAAATATTCATTTTTTCTTCCTGATTCGAGCAAGCTTTTTAGGATCTTTCCAGGCCAGAATATTCGTTTTCAAAATCATCCCCACCCTTCTATATATTAAATGGTCGTCTTCTTATACCTCCCTTTGTTGCAAATTTTAGTAATGTTAGCAAATGAAAATCAAAACCTAGGTAGGTAAAACTGTTTCATTTCCTATATCAATCCTAATGACAGAGCATGGTTGATATATTATAGTTTCTATGTGCGTCACATTTTATGAATTTTCATTGTGTTATCACCTACATTGCAATCCCATTGTATTCATAAATGGGAATACACTTACGTATGGATTCCCTGTTAGTCTCATACTGATAAATGGTTGTGGTTTTTAAAGTCAATCGCTAGAGATGCAAAGTTTAGCCCTGTAGATATGTAAAAAGTCTAGCACTGGAGATGTAAAGTTTAGCGCTGTAGATATGTAAAAGGTTAAGCACTGGAGATGTAAAGTCGGGCGCTAAAATATAATCTCCAGCAGTGTATATGTAAAGTAAAGCGCTAGCTGGAGATGCAAAGTCCAGCGCTGACGATTCAAAGTCTAGCGCTTGAGATGTAAGTAAATCGCTTGAGATCAAAAGTACAGCGACGTAGACGTATAGTGCAGCGCTGATGATGCAAAGTCCAGCGCTGCAGAGATATGATTCAACGCTGGAAATTTAAAATACAAAGCATGAATTGTAAAGTACAGCGCTAGAGATGTAAAATCCAGCGCTGGATATTCATATCTACAGCGCTGGAATTTACCTCAGTAGCGCTCGACTTTACATCTACAACGGTGGAATTCACATCTCCAGCGCATGACTTTAAATCTACAGCTCTTGATTTTGAAAACCATAACTCTTCATCTGTATGAGACAGGGCTCCATACAAAGGTAATTAATGAATGTGAGATCCAGCACAGTATACCATGGTCGTTTCACATGCTCTCTATAGGTAGGGATACAGTTTGTTCTCCGTAGGTGTTGTTTCCCTGTTCCAAAAAATCTTAAATTGGACACAAGAGTTGCTAATTGGAAATCTTCAGTAGATCTTTTCAGACATTATATTGTCTTTTGTTATTATTAATTTTTCCTGTTTTGTTATGAATTTTAATAATAGGATAATTATGCTAGATACAAGTCTGTGCAAACGCATCTTAGCGACACAAACAAAACATGAATAGGTCATTCATAACATTCGGTCTTCAAAATAGACGATTGTTAATACACTATATGGGAAGCTATAACCTGCGTAAGTATAGAAAATTTGTGAATTATAATAGATTTATTACAGACTATAGAGTCAAAATTCCCTATATGACAAAATAAAAATCAACAAAAACAACCAAAAAAATTGTTTTGAGGATAAACAAAAATAACTATACGCAAAGTACGTATTTGGTTCTTTTGTCGGAGATTTGCTGTACGTCTTATCGACGTGCCAATACAGATTTGTATACCCGCTATTATTCAAATTTGATACGGAATCTGTAGCTGTTTTCTTGGGAGAAAACTTTTGAGAAAACAGAGACGAATCATAAATGTTGCAACTGCGTCATTGTGAGACTGGTTAGGAATACCTATATGTACACCAATTATTTCACTTTCACATAATTTCATAGGAACATTCTACATTATATGTCATTTGAACATTATTACTATGATACAATAGTATACATTGAATGATCAAGTTAATTTCAGAAGTTCACGAAATTGAGGTTCTTACTCCCAGTTGTAACTATGATCAATTTCAGAATCGCAGCATTTTGGGTAACATTTTCAAAAGCGTACACCAAAAAGCTGTGATTGACTAAACGATTTTTATACAATGGATATTAGAACTCAACCAATGACGAGACGTTCTTTTCATTTTGGTTGCGAATATTCAATGTTTAAACAGTCTTTTATACAATGAAACGGTGAATTGTTAGTTAATTACTTTAAATTATACGTGAATGAACTGTTGAATTTTCCAACGAGGAACCCTTTAACTGAATAAACTACACATAATATCCCTATTTTTATATTTTTGATATCATAACATGTGTCAATATCGACCTGTCCTAATCTCAAATATCACCAAGACAAATTCTAGCCTTTTATTTTGTTGCTCTGATGCGTGTCTTCAATTACCATTTTGCGATAGTTGACAAATAGAAAATTGAAATGAACATTTCACAACACAGACCGCATATCATTACCGCTAATTGAATACGAGGTCATTGTAGTGTCTGTGTACTATTGATCAAGGTGGAAGTGTTTATTGTTCCATAATTTCATGCCAAATTAAAGATTGACTTTTGTGCGTCTTGTCAGAAGAAAATAATGGTTCTATCGATAAATAATTTGTCAAAGTGACATAGGCTTTAATTTTGTTTTGATTATCATCACAGAAGAAACATGTCGGCCAAGGAAGTGAACTTGTTGAAAAGATATTAAAAGTGCAGTTAATACATGTACTACTGATCTCAATCGTGGTAATCATTTTTGTTTTATTTTTCACAATTGGGTCGATACCTCTGCTGGTGGTGAACTGGTAGTCTTAAAAGTACCAACTGCAGTGAAGCCAATGTTTTGGCACCAACATAATTTTAATACGGAATTTGAAAAGCATTTGTAACATATTTTTAAAGAAATAAATTTAGAGTACAATTAAATCAGCAAAGTTGACCTTAGGGAGCTACCATTTGATTTTTATGGGGGGGCTAGGACGAAAAATTTTGTCCTGCATTTTTTTTTTAAGTTGTACATTGTTATCTCTGTCCTGCCTTTTTATTTTTCACTCTATTCAGTCCTGCCTTTTTTTTTTTTTAAAGTTTATCCTGACTTTTTTTTACCTAATTTGTCATCCGGACATTTTTTTGGCAAGTGTCTCATCCTGCCTTTTAATTTTTACTCAAAACTCCTGTCCTACTTATTTTTTAAATTTCATCCTAGCCCTCCCACCCCCTTTTACAAAAATCAAATGGTAGCTCCCTTAGACTGTTAAATTTTGTAGCACCAATCTTGATAGGTTTGATTTTGAAATAAAAAATATTTTACTTAATGAGGGGCCTGATGTGGGGGTCTTATCACGATTCACGAGTTGATTTTTTTGTCAATCACGATTCACAGAAAATAAATTTCCATGATCACGGATCACGAAAATATAAAAAGAGTATAAATCTGTAGAAAAACGGATCACGATAGCGAAAATGCGCCGATCACGAAGAACGAAAATAACCCATCAGGCCCCTCCTTAATTGATGCCCTTAATTTTACTTTTGTCATAGAATCAACAAAGTTTGCAGGTTTTTGGCAACTTGATCATACAAATACAAATCATGATCAAAATTAAAGAGAGATTATTCTCCGATACAAATAACAGTGATATATTATAACTAATTGATTGTTTGTGATTAACGCCACTTTCAGCACACTTTTTATATCATTGTGGGCAGTTTTTATTAGTCAATCGAAGCCAGAATTCCAGGAGACAAACAACGACCCTAAGCAGGAACACTGGCTATCCTGGCCAATTAAAATCGAAGTCGAACGCACCCTACAACGAGCAGGATTGGATCTGGCAACCTGTATAGTAAAGTGATAATTATGATATCTGTTGTGATGACAATAAAATTACAACATGAAGATTTCTCTCTTAATAAGTGATCAAACACACCCAGAGGAAATGCAACTTTTTCTGTTTGTTTTTGTTTTAAGCATTTCATGACTTGAAACAATAGTCGACTGAAATTATTTTATTGATTCCATCATGTTAATTGAGTGCAACGGTTCTCTCAAATGTCCTTTGGTCAGTCACTTACGATAGCTGATTGACGGATTTGTAACCCAATCGAAAATTCATAGAAGTGAGTACCAATAGGCTGACACAGGTTGTCATTTGTAACATGTATATAATTAAGTTGAAAATATAACTGGCTAGTCTCCTTATTCGCGAAGCAGAACTTCCTTGTTATCGACAAGAGAACAGTATATCTACTAGTAGCTTGTACATGTATTGAATTTCTTAGTTCGTTTGTCTTAACACAGTTGCTAACTGACCCATTTTTTTTCAACTATTTACATGCACTATGTTCATCGCACGACGTTTGCACGCATTCCGTGTCTTGACATGAGATTAGTTACAAAATGTATATATCCGAGTAGAAGTAATATGGCCCATATTTGGCATAAAAATACTGCAAAAATAATTATGACTAGTTACCAAGGCAAAAAAATACACAAAAAAAAAAAACAAAACGTGAGGAAATTAGTAAAATATATATTTTTTAAATCTTGATATTCTTTGTATTGTATCATCTTGTAAATATATTTTGGATTGGAATAGTATTTGCACACCGAAACAGCATCTTTGTATTTGATGGGATTGTGTAAATACATGTAGCTATATAAAGAAAGCTTCTGTAAGGAAATTTTT
The DNA here is from genome assembly GCA_017311375.1 of Mytilus coruscus. Taxonomy (NCBI): domain Eukaryota; kingdom Metazoa; phylum Mollusca; class Bivalvia; order Mytilida; family Mytilidae; genus Mytilus; species Mytilus coruscus. Next base: position 25,366 of record JAASAO010000908.1, on the reverse strand, counting down.
ATTGTTGTTTTGCTGTGGCTAATGATTCAAAAAAAATAAATATTCAATTTGATTGAAATCTGCAAAAAAAAATAAGTTTTTTCCCCTTTATTTTCGTAAATTATGCGATTTTTTTTCATATATATAATTGTAACGTTATTTCATTGTAAATTTTCAAGTTGTCCAGTTCATATATGTTTTTGTTTTATTTTAGAAATTTCCTTATATTTTAAGGAAATGTCATGTAGTTTCCAAAAAAAAAAAGAAGAAAAAAAAAAGACTTTTCTTGGGCCTCAAATGGGCCTTAATTGCCTTTTCCCTTTCTATCTACTACATTTGTACGAAATCGTTGAAATGCTTTCCTGTCAAAAACATTTAAAAAAGCATGTTTAATAATATCAACGTTTTTCATAATGTAAAATATGAAAGCATATATTTCTTTAGGTTCGCTATTTTGTGTATAATGAAAATACCACTTGTTGAGGACCGAACTAGTGCGATATATTATAGTAGTAATCCGGTACAAAATAGTTTTCGTTCTATTTTTTTTTTAATCATAAACTTGCAAATAAACAAAGCAGAATTAACCTCCTGCGCAGAAGAATCGTAACATATTAAAGAAATGTCGTATGCTCCAGGATATTTGGAAAAGTTTCAAATTCCCAAAACATTAACATAACTTTTGATTACATATCGTAAATGTTTCAGTCGCCATTTTTTATCAGTAAGAAAACTACAATATTGCATATTTGTACGTGCTTATGCAGGAAAATCATTGATTGACACACTTAATGTATTTCTTTAAGTTCAATAACCTTATGATTTAAATGAATATTTTTAATGGAATTTTACAAAGTACGCTCCCGACCCAAAATAATTTTGAGAAAACAATACACAAATCATGAGACACATTAAAGAATAAATCACCAATCACAAGTCGAAACAGTTAACTTAAAGATAAGTCACCTTTTGTAATAATATGACAACAAGTCAAATTAAATCGGTCGATATAGATCAATTATAGAACTTTCAGTATGACTTTTGTACTATATCAAATAAACAAAATAGTTAAGTACAAATGTATAAAGCCAGCGGTTATATTTTGTTTTATCCTGCAATCACCCAACTGTTGTTCAAATAGAATGTGACCGTATACATTAAACTATTTATTTTGCTTTATTTGTACGTTTACTTGCATAGCAGGACACAAACAATATATGTACTTTCTCGCTTTTTGTCCTATCTCTAAATCTCGGAAACATGAAAAAGTTCATATCTTCCAACAATGTACATAGTTATATTGTTTATATATCTTTCAGTTCAAGTTTTTGGTCATATAAATTATGTCTTAATTTTTTTATCACATAAATTATGTCTAAAATGTTTTTTTTAAACAAATATTATGTCTTATTTATTTTTCTCGTCCTGAACATGCATGAAATATTTGCCAATGGACGTTAAGCAACCTACAACCAATCAACCAATCTTATACATTTTTTTTGTCATACACATTAAATCTTAATCATTATGGTTTTTATCCCTTCTATTTAGAAACCGCGTCAGCTGTTGTCCGACGGTATATTCTAAATTAGTGTGTTTTTGACATAGCAATTTCAGAAAACTCGTCAGGAGTTGTGTTTTGTTTTATCTTCATAGTCTATGTCATGTCAGGTCAGGAATGTTGTCAGTGGTTGTCTTGTGTTTTATCTAAATGTTTTATGTCGTATCAGGTCATGAACCTCGTCAGTATTTCATTTGTTCTTTCTAAATGTTTTGGCATAAAAGATCAGTATCTTCGTCAGGATTTCCTTTTGTTAATTTTTCGTTTTTTTATCCAGTTTTGAAATAATCTATCTGAACTGATTTCTACTCCATTGAGATTGAGATAAGAAAAGATTGAACTATGTAAATCTGGCTTTTCAAAAACCTCGCAACATATGCATGTTCCTGTCCAAAGTCAGGATTATCCTAAGTGATTACCTTTATAAGTTGACAAAAAGAGGCGCAAGATACCAAAATTTTTCGTTAATTTTCAATGAAAACAAGCTATTTGTTAAAGAAAACAAGCAATTCCCTTTTGAAGTAAATTTTGTTTCTTTTTCAAGAAATTCAGAATAGAAAATATATACAGTTAAATGGCCTGTTCCGGGTTTAAAGACGTTGTCGTACTTCTAGCACATACATTTGTACTCACAAACTTTCGAAGAAATTAGGTTTCTTTTATCTTATTAAACCGATTTCGGTATCATGATAAAGCTCTTGAAAAATTGGAAATATTTACTCATGTTATTCATTTATTTTTCCATTTACAATATTTAAAATTAGACCAACGAAATAAATAAAAAATATATAAAAACAACTAAAAACCACGAATGTAACTTCATACAAGTCTATAAATATGCTTTGAACAATCTTTCATATACTTTGATAGAAGTATTCAAGTACGGACAACGTAGACAACTTTTTTGCCCGAATCTTGCCCAAACTAAAACATTTGACCATACTACATGCCGCATACAATCACAACATTTTCCGAAAATTCGAGTTCTACATGACGAAATGTGCAAATCAACTATGGTGACAGTGCAACATTTAGTCACAGATATTAAGCAAGTTTGTAATGGCGCTTGACGATTATGGCAGAGATACCTATTATCATACCTTACCTGTATATGTATATTGTAAAAATAAAAAATAAAAATAAACACAATAAATTCAATCTAGCTTAATTTGATTATGTCGATATACTTCTTTTTCACATGAAATTTTCAATTTAGTACCAACGTAAAAGTCCGGTCTATTTTAAGAATGCACATTTTATATATAAATTCAATTTTGTCATTTAGATCCTTCCGCACTATTTACAAAACTATACTTACGTCAAAACATAATCCATACAAAAGTTCACTCCTGTCTCGTTCTTTACGTATGAGTGGCATTAGTTCAAAGTTCAAATATGGTCATTCTCGCAAAAATATAAATTCAACCATTTTTTTTCACTATCAGAGCATTATATGTCACATAAAACTTCAAAACTATTGCTTAAAGAACCAGATTTGTATTCAAAGTTTATATTTACAAGAATAAGTTAATGTAACGGTTACACATAGTTCTGAGGTGTTCTACGGCGATATAACTCCTACAACATAACATGTAATTAGTAGTCTGTTAATTAACCAATTATCATGTCCTCGCGGTATTACTGACCGACGAACATTCACACGTTCATATAGACACAAGATAAGCGAAAATGGCTGGATTCCAATGGGGTCCTTCTGTACGATTTTCAGAACAAACAGTGAACTTTTCCTTTCAGCTTAAATACTTTTAAAGCACTTTTTAAATGTGTTGTGACCACTATTTGAACATCAATCTTTCTTTATCAAAGGAAAATTAGACATTCGATGAAAATCTTCGAAGCCCTAGCACGCGCGATTAACTGTCGTCTGCAAAGGCTTAAATCACTCGTATTAGAAGAAAAATAGATTATTTCAAATTATATCAAATGTTGGCAAACCAATATAATAATTTGTATTCTCCCGGATGACGTTTTAGCTTTGCAGCGTTTTGCATGACAAAAAGAAAATCTACGACAGCAAAACGTTTTGTAGAACCCTCAATTAGTGTTTAACAACAAAGACAATTAGAAATTGAATATTTCATAGCGGTTTAATAGAATACGTCTCCTGGAAATGATTGTAATAATATGCTTTGATCTGGAAGACTGATGTGAAAAACAAATGGGTTATAGCATGTTTAACTTCGGAAAGAAAGTCAATTTCTCTAGGTCGTGTCGCGCTGTTATTTGTAATTGACAAATCGTACAATTATTTTACACAGCACGAGAAGCTATTCTACAATAAAACAATAATCTTGTATATTACGATGAAAAAGCTATCCATGAATATTTCTTGTTTGTTTTTTTATTTTATTTCCAACAGAATACAAGCTGTAATTGGTACAGTTTCTCTAAATACCAATTAACTACTAATAATAAGACATACATATCATTAACCAAATATTTATTCATAGCATTGTACTTAACGTCTGGGATTAGGTAGGTTCACTGATTATTACGGAATGTTACGACCATTTACCAATTGAAACATGATCAAAATGTAATATACTGTTACGTCAGAACCGATGCACGATTATGTATAAGTCTCATTCCGGTATTCAAAATAAATGCTTCATATAAATCATTCAGCTTGACAATCATGGTTTAAAAAAGAGAAACAAATTGCTAGTCGATAGAATGCTAGGTTAGCGCCTGAACATTTCTTTTGGATGTCAGTATTAAATGCGTTATTTTCAAATTGATAGGGCCAACATTAAAATATCTTTGTTTCCCTTCCCGACTGAGGTTTTCAGGGTATGGGTAGGTATTTAGGCAAATTATTTTATTTCATTCCTCGATATGGTTTTCTATATTGAATTTTACAAAATTCAAAGTAGATAGATTTTCAAGCATGATTCAGACCATTTTACTCAAAGATTTTATCCTTTATACAGGAACAGACTGAGGTTAAAGACCAAGCAAATCAAGATGCACTCAGTGGGTTGAAAGATGCCTCAGTTTTTTTATTAAAGATACCATATCATTGAATTGTTTTGCTGCAGATTAATTGGATTGTATTGTTCAGTTTCAGAGAATTTTTATCTAATGCCAAGGCATATTTACTATTACAGATTTATATATATATATATAAATATATCATTCAATATTTTCTAAACTACGGAAGCGTATTAGCGCCACACATTTTTTTATAATTTTCTTCCTATCTTTGCGTTAAAACGCAAACCTTTGCGTTTTAACGCAAACCTTTGCGATATAACGCAAACCTGTGCGTTGTAACGCAAACCTGTGCGTTGTAACGCAAACCTTTGCGTTATAACACAAACATTTGCGAAATAACGCAAACCTTTGCGAAATAATGCAAACCTTTGCGTTATAAAGCAAACATCTTGATTTCAATTATTCATTAAGTTTTGTATATATGCCCGTCTGTCATTAAATTTCTGTTGTGATTTAGTTAGGAAAAGAACCATAAATACATGTACAAGGCAAAGTCATTATAATAAATATGCATAGGAATCAGAAAAGTATATAATTTAACAAGAAAATAGATATGTTATAGGCATATTTTATTTGAAAGGCCAACATTTTTACAATTTTGATTCAGTAGATAAGAGCAAATTTAATGTCATACAATTGTAAAACTGTCAAGGCAAATAGACAAAATGATCTTTCTGCTGTAAAATGAACTATTAAGAAAGATTTTTTTTAATTTTGATGTAAGAAATCGTTTTTAAATCTCAGAATATGATAAAGATTCTTTGATAAAAGTCATGAAATTTTCAATCTAGAGTGGTAACTTGGTAGCAATTTAAATGGAGAGAACATAATTTTATTAATAAAACATCTTCATTTGATTCATTTATTGCAAAGGGTAGTTAGCCAACTTTACACAATCCTCAAACGAGAGCTTACTTTGGAAGTATGTTTATATTCGGCTATAGCTATATTAGCAGGGTTGGTTTTTTTCTTCGGTATAACTTTAATTTACTCAATTTTCATTGTAATATATGTACATGTATTATCATGTATATCATTTTGGGGCACTTTATAGCTTGATGTTCGGTGTGAGCCAATGCTCCGTGTTGAAGACCGTACTTTGAACTATAATGGTTTACTTTACAAATTATGACTTAGATGGAGAGTTTTCTCATCGGCACTCATACCACATCTTCTTATATCTATTATCCTTCTCATTATTAGTTAAATAGTAAAGCATTTTACTTTGCAATGAGTACAAAGAAGATAAATTTTAATATATGCAGCCTCCTCCTCCATTAATAACTGCTGCTTCCTTTGAATCTTAAATAAGAAATAAGATGAAACAAATGTTTGCGTTATATCGCAAAGGTTTGCGTTATAACGCAAAGGTTTGCGTTATTTCGCAAATGTTTGCGTTACAACGCAAAGGTTTGCGTTATAACGCAAAGATAGGAAGAAAATTAAAAAAAAATGTGTGGCGCTAATACGCTTCCGTACTAAACCATGTTTTTCTTAATTCTAAATAAAGTTTTATATGTTTAATGTTTTCAATTGAGAATTGTTCGCTGCTATTCTCCAATGTTGACAGCTTTGCCGAAAAGTTGCCATTTGTTAGGGCATAATCAATACGACCATCAACTTCATTATCTCCGATTGCTTCGTCCATGATTTCACTGATCGTTAATTTGAGGGTTATCTTCAAAATTTTCTTACTAACGATATTCTTTACGAAATTATGGTCATTGGTCACCTTGCAGACACACAAATCGTGTGACCAGCCATTTTGTTTGTTTTCTTGACTGAATTATTTAGATGCTTCAATGCAAAATGCCTTGAATTAAAACGCCCATGGACTACAGCATCGGAAAGGTATCACCAAAACCAAAATAGCAACAAAAAAAAAAAATATTGGACACAATCGGGCACCGGGTCGCGGTGATTTTAGTGGGTCGGTCGTAGGAGGAAACAAACAATATTTTATTTTTTGCCTAGAGAGGCTTCCAAGAGCCCGAATCGCTCACTTGGTAAAAATATGCCATTTTGATATTTATTTTACTTTTACTGTAATCAGTTATGTTTGCTCCTTTGTAAATCTTACTTAGTGACATTTTTTTTAAATCTGGTATTAATGATCAATTTTATTGTTTGCAGTTTATACCCATATATTGCACTTCTTTTTTGCTGAAAGTTTTGTTATATACAGTATTGATGCTCTCTATCATAATTTCTGCAAAAAAATTATAAAATGGATAAAAATAGTCATTCAGGGTAATTACTCTATAAGGAGTCAGTTGACAATTTCAATCATTTTGACTGATGTGTTGATCTTAATGTGTAAAGCATTTTGCTATTCACAACTTTTCTCCTTCAATTATGGTTTCTACAAAACATGTAAAACCATCGTTCAAGGAAATACTCCTGCACATGTAAGGCATAAATTGACGAGTTTGGCCATGTTGACTTATTTGAAGATCTTATTTTACTGAACATTTTTACTTTAAAGATTCAATCTATCAACTATAGGTTTTGCAAAAGGGTAAAATCATCATTCAGATGCAAAACTTACACAAATATCTTTCAAGGGCAATATTTCTGTCATGTTGTCTTATTTGTCGATCTTATTGTTGTTGTCATATTTATTGTTTAAAATTTCTCTCTGTCTGTAACATTTATTGTTTTCAAGAAAATTACTATTCACATTTAAGAGGTTATAACATCAAATAAGTAATCTAACTTTTGAAAAATTTCATTGGAGATATCCTTTAATCCGATATAAAAATTAGGTGATGAGGTATGATTGCCAATGAGACAACTATCCACCAAAGTTCAAATGAAGTGAATGTAAGCAATTATAGTCAACCGTATGGCCTTGAACAATGAGAAAACCCATTCTGTATAGTCGGCTATAAAAGGCCCCGACATAAAAAATGAAACAATTCAATTGAGAAAACTAACGGCCAAATTTATAACAAAACAATTTACGAAAATCAAATATGACCGACATGAACCAACGACAACCACTGAACTATAGGCTCCTGACTTGGGACAGGCACATAAAGAAAAAAATGTGGCGGGATAAACATGTTTGTGAGCGCTCAACCCTCCCTAACCTGGGACAGTGGCGAAACAGCACAACATAAGAACAAACTATAAAATCAGTTGAAAAAGGCTTAACTCATCAGATCGATACAAAGCAGAACAATCAAACAAGTACACAGACCGGACGTGGCAGGGTATTTTCCATCCCTCATCCCTAACAACAAAAGGACACTAAGTACAGATCTGAGAGTACTCGCAGTTACTGACAACTAGTTCAAAGCCAATAACAACTAATAAAAACATCAAAGTATCTAAGACTAAAATATCAATAAGTACACATCTCACATCCAATGGATTTACTGTAAAGACGTTATTAACAGTGAGAGAAAAGCATGACCATGTGCAATGCCAAAATAAAGGTATCGACAGACTGTAGTACCGTTAAAGTGCATATGTGTATAACACAACTATTTAGTATGATTTTAATTTACTGATAACAAAGTCAATATTTATACCAATAAAACAATATTCAAAGATTTAATTACAGTGTTGAATTGGTAACCTTTAAGAATAAGTTTATTTAAAGGATCGATAAATTTACCTGAATCGTATATAAATTTCCGGGCTCGGTAAACAACATCACCGTAAAATTTAGGATGTGCTATTCCGTCATAAAATAAGTTTTCTTTCACAGGTTCAGCCAAACTTGCAAACCAAATCTTTGTATCTAATGAAGAATTTAGCAAAGGTTTGAAGTAATTTGTGGTAACGAAATCCCTGACTTAATAATTTACCAGTAATACATAGATTACGTTCATTGAAATCCAAAACGTCACTACAGACACGGGCATAACGAACGAGTTGGGATATATAAACACCGTAAGATGGTGCCAGAGGACAGAGTGACAGACATGACCACGGACGCCAAGTGATATCATAAGTTCGCGTGGACTTTTAGGCCAGGAAAGCTAGAAATAACATGATTATATAAATCGTCAAAATGTGTCATACAAGAATCTTTCTTATATCAATTATACATCAACAAGGTAAGAAAATCGTTAAAATAAATCGTCGCGAAGTTAGCTATAGAAAGAGCTACGCGCTAACAAAAGTATCCGCGGATATTGGATATGGGCTCATATTCTTATATCTCCTAAATCGTTAGGCGAATAGAATATAGGACATTAACAGGTAATACAAACCCTATCACATGACTGTGAAGCCCGAATAACAATCATATTATACTGGAGTGTCAACGTTATTTACCATTCTAGTGTTTGTTTTTGTTCACAGTGTATATGGGCTCAAGGCAACAATAATATTTGCAGGATTAGCTGAGATATTTCACTCCAGTATAATGTATATTGGTATATATATATAATATAGATATATACTAGAACACACCGCGACATCGCGGGTCGTGACTGAATCAAAGTACCTACGCTTTATTTTTAGCTTAGATTTTAAGTTTTCGTATTGTCATCTAAAAATGTCATGCTGAATAAAAGTCGCACAGTTTTCTCTGCTTTCAAAATCTTTTCATTTGAACCCGTCGACCCTGAACTTGTTAATTGTTGGTAATATTAATTATGTAGAAAACAAAAGGGCCTGGCATGGTGTAAATTTTAATCAACACGCACCATTGTCCTTTATAAGTTATAAATAAAGTTGAATTATTTGATTCGTCGTGTTAAAGTCATGCTGGCTAACAAATTGGAAAGTGCTCACGCCTTATTTTAAGCCTGGATTCTTAGTATTCGTATTATCATTTCGATAAAGTCATGCTAATTATACGGTGCATAGTTTCCCTGCTTTCAAATTCTTTCTGTTTGAACCCGTCCTGTTTATTTTTACTACAACCAGAAACTACTAAGTACATGTGGCAATGATTGAATTTAGTATTTATTTGTGTCAATCCTATATAAAGACAAAGGGTGTGATTATGACCCGTGTATAGCAAACCCCAAATACACCGTCTGGTGGTGTACCTGATAGAGGCGGAACGTACAGATTAGGTAACAGGTGACATATAGAATTGGTATCGGTATCGGATTCAATCCGGAACTTGTTAATTATTGGTAATATTAATTATGTGGAAAACAAAAGTCCCGTAATGGTGAAATTTTAATCAACACCATTGTCCTATATTAGTTATATATAAGGTTGAATTCTTTGAATCGTCGTTTTACGTCATGCCTGCTAACAAACTGGACCTCGTAATTTTAGTATTATAGATATATAGTGTCTAAAAATAGCCGAACAATCAACCTTCAATCTATACATATAAAATTGGTATCGGTATCGGATTAAATCCGGAACTTGTTAATTATTGGTAATATTAATTATGTGGAAAACAAAAGTCCCGTAATGGTGAAATTTCTAATCAACACCATTGTCCTATATTAGTTATATATAAGGTCGGATTCAATCCGGAACTTGTTAATTATTGGTAATATTAATTATGTGGAAAACAAAAAGTCCCGTAATGGTGAAATTTTTAATCAACACTATTGTCCTATATTAGTTATATATAATGTTTAATTCTTTGAATCGTCGTTTTACGTCATGCCTGCTAACAAATTGGACCTCGTTATTTCAGTATTATAGATATATAGTGTCTAAAAATAGACGAAAATCAACTTCAATCTATACATATAGAATTGGTATCGGTATCGGATTCCATCCGGAACTTGTTAATTATTGGTAATATTAATTATGTGGAAAACAAAAGTCCCGTAATGGTAAAATTTTTAATCAACACCATTGTCCTATATTAGTTATATATAAGGTTGAATTCTTTGAATCGTCGTTTTACGTACGTCATGCCTGCTAACAAATTGGACCTCGTTATTTTAGTATTATAGATATATAGTGTCTAAAATAGCCGAACAATCAACCTTCAATCTATCTATAGGCGTGAATCAGTTTGAAAATAAACTGATGCAGTTACTAAATTAAATTAATAATATATAAATGCCTAAGAATGTAACTTTAGCACGCTAATGAGTGTTATAAAATAGTTGTTATATTTTATATATTCACGCAATATTTCGCTAAACAAATTACATGTAGCTTCATCAGGCGCGTGCAGCCATCCAGGTAAAAATCGGATGCTGTTAAGAATTTTTTTAAATGTCCTTCAAATATATTTGCGTGAATATATGAACTATAACAACTATTTTAAATCACTCATTAACGTGTTACAGAGGCAGATTTAGGGGCAGGGTGCCCCTTTAGTGGGTAAAACTTGGTTGATTATTTAAGGAATCACTGAAGCATGACTAAGCGGGCCCCTCTTATGGCAGTCACTGCCCCACCTTTTATGAACATTTCTGGATCCCCACTGTGTTAAAGTTACATTCTTAGGCATTCATATAGTCAAATGCGTTTTGTTAAAATATACTTTTTCACTTTTTGGTCTTTTGGAAAATGTTGTTTGTGCTGTATTTAGACCCTCTACCAAGAAATCTGTTTTGCATGCACACGTATAAAATTGCGATTTTATCCAACGCAATCATAGGTTTAAACGTTGTTTTCAATTTAGTAGATATAAGAAGATGTGGTATGAGTGCCAATGAGACAACTCTCCATCCAAGTCAAAATCTATAAAAGTAAACCATTATAGGTCAAAGTACGGCCTTCAACACGGAGCCTTGGCTCACACCGAACAGTAAGCTATAAAGGGCCCCAAAACTTTTCTAGTGTAAAACCATTCAAACGGGAAAACCAACGGTCTAATCTATATAAAATACAAGAAACGAGAAACACTTATGAACCATATCAACAAACGACAACCACTAAACAACAGATTCCTGACTTATTAGACTTGTTTATATTTTTCGTTTGGGCTTGTATTATATTTGCCTTCGGGTTTATATAATCCGTTCATCCTATTTCGACTCTTCAAAATTCAAGAGTCAATCCTAAATTGAGGTAAATTATATGGCCTTCCAAATACCGTTTCGATTCCCAACATCACTGAAGAGATATTAATTGTCGAAATCCGGGTATGGTGTACCAATTTTGCACCTTATGATAGCGGTATACCACCTTTTCAGCAAGTTTATTGTTTTCTGATAGGTATTAAATCAATAATTAAGATCCATTTTGTTACATCTGGTGATCCGTTTATTGGCAATCGCTATGGCAGTCAGCAGGGTTTAAGAACATCTGTTGTTCGACCTGCTAGTCAAATGCGTTTTGTTAAAATACACTTTTCACTTGTTTTGGTCTTTTGGAAAATGTAACTTGTGCTGTATTTAGACCCTCTACCAAGAAATTTGTTTTGCATGCACAAGTATAAAAATTGCGGTTTTATCCAACGCAATCATAGGTTTGAACGTTGTTTTCAATTTAGTAATTCGTCTCAAATTTAACCCACCAACTGGTACCATGCCACTTGCACTGAAATAGACACACTAGAATACACTGATCTAGCAAACACATCTGTGTCCTGGCATTGTGTAGTATGCAACACCTGCAACTACTCGACTGTCCTTTACGACCTACTAGATTCAGCAGACAGTAATACATACTCGGTACTATCATCAAACCAGAGTTATGCTAGCGCGTCAGATTCTCTGATGTCTAGCCCTGGTCATCCACAAGCAGCATCATCACCAAAGCCAGACAAACCAAAGGCATCACCTTCAAAACGACAGCAGAGTTCACTCAGAGTACTCATTATCAATTTTCAGAGTATTAAAACAAACGTAACGACCTGCAGGTTTTACTTGAATCTACAAGACCAGACGTCATACTTGGAATTGAAAGTTGGCTATCAGACAAGATTCATAGTTACATGTAGGAGATCTTCCCAGATTCCTAGGTTTTAACATCATCTGTAGGGATAGAAAAGGGGACCCGCATGGAGGGGTGATCATAGCAGCACGACATGACCTTGGCCTCACACAGAGTTTTGTACGATAAAACAGAACTGATTTCAGGAAACACCAAAATAGGACCTAGGAAATCAATATCGCTCAACTGTTTTTATAGACCACCAAATAAACAAGACCTAGAATATATAGATACAGCATTGGCAGAAATCAAAACCTACGAGAGAAAAATACGAACAACATTTTCCTATTAGGAGGTGACTTTAATCTTCCGGACATTAATTGGACCACATATGATACCCACAGCAATCAAGTACCAGCACAGGTCAACCAAGCTTTCATTAGGATGACCGCAGACCTAAGCGTCCAACAATTGGTGGACAAACCGACTAGAGGGGAAAACACTTTGGACCTTATGTTTACATCACATCCAGGTCATCTTGAGAGATGTAAGACACTTCCTCCAAACGGAAACAGCGACCACGACATCGTACTATTAGACCTAGCAGCAAAAGTAACAAGACCAAAACCAACCAGTAGAACCATCAACCTCTGGAAAAAGCAAATATGGAGGGAATTAAGAAAAGCCTTACTGATAACTTCACCAAGTTCAGTGACATCAACGCAATGTGGAATAATTTCAAGAACATCATCAAGAATGTAATGACCACATACGTACCAACTAAACAGACTAAGGAGAGATACAGTCACCCTTGGATGAACACACAGCTACGGAAAATTAGCAACAGCAAACAGCGAACATACACCAAGGCTAAAAGAACTAAAACACTAAAGATTGGAAACGTTACAAATTTCTCAAGGCAAAGCTACAGAAAGAATCCAGGATTGCTCATGGAAAATACATGGAAGATATCATCAGCACAGAGCACAAGGAGCAACCAAAACGATTCTGGTCCCACATTAAGAGCAGGAAACAAGAATCCACAGGCATTGTTACACTCAAAACAAAGATGGACTACTCCACAGCTATACACCAACTAAAGCTTCAATTTTAAACCAGCAATTCCAATCTGTCTACACCAAAGAGGACATACATAACATGCCAAATATGGGACCAAGTCCATTCCCAACTATGGACAACATCACAGTCAGCCAGGCCGGAGTTTACAAGCTACTCCGTGGACTAAGACCATTTAAAGCCACTGGGCCTGATGAAATTCCAGCTTATATACTTAAAGAAGCAGCTGAACACATATCACCATACCTGACCATCATTTACCAGAAATCTTTGGACACTGGAATCATCCCTGACGACTGGCGGCTGCCAACATTGTACCAGTCTTCAAAAAGGTGAAAACACAAAGCCTCAAACTATCGACCAGTCTCATTGACTTCGATCTGCTGCAAACTATTGGAACATATTGTTCACAGCACCATCATGAATCACTTTGACCACCACCAGATCCTATGTGACCATCAACACGGTTTCAGAGCAAAAGGTCTTGCGAAACCCAACTCCTGATAACACTAGATGAAACTGGCAAGAATTTAGACCAAGGAGAACAGACAGACATCATCCTGCTTGATTTTTACCAAAGCTTTTGACAAAGTGCCCCACAAGAGACTCCTCCAAAAATGAACCACTACGGAATACAAGGAGTAACACTCAGTGGATACAAGACTTCCTAAGCAAGAGAACACAATCTGTACTGCTTGAAGGGCATAAATCCGACCCCCTAGACGTCATCTCAGGGGTGCCACAGGGGACAGTCATTGGACCACTCTTATTCCTGGCTTATATAAACGACCTGCCACAATCAACAACTTCTGAGGCAAGGTTATTTGCAGACGATTGCCTTGTTTATAGAAAAATAAAGAACAGAAAGGATAGCCAGACACTACAAGACGGCCTCAACAAACTCCAAGAGTGGGAGTCACGATGGCAGATGAATTTCCATCCCGAGAAGTGCATCGTGATACGGATAATCAACAAAAGAAACCCACTGATAAGGAACTACCAACTACATGGTCACACCCTAGATGCAGTTGAGCATGGGAAATACCTGGGAGTCACCATAAATCACGACCTACAGTGGAAGACACATATCACCCAGACGGTAGGCAAAGCATCAAGGACACTAGGCTTCCTGAGAAGGAACCTAGGGCGGTGTAAACCAGAAGTCAAAGCCAATGCCTACATCACCATAGTTAGACGAACTCTTGAATACGCTTCCTCTGTATGGGATCTCTACCAACAAAACCTTAAAAAAGATCTAGAACAAATGCAGAGGAGGGCAGCCAGGTTCGTGTTCAATGAATACCAAGACGTATCCCCAGGTTGTGTCAGCTCTTTAATGGAGAGACTAAGATGGGAGCCTCTTAAAGATCGCCGCTGCAAAGACCGCCTCACCGTGGCCTACAAGATACACAGTAGATTGGTAGATATTGACCCATCAAACTACTACAAACCTGGAGATTCAAGGACCAGAGGAGGTCACCGCATACACCAAAAGCGTATTCTAAAAGACCAGTACAGGTACTCCTTCTTCCCAAGATCAACCAGGGAATGGAACACACTACCGGAAAAGCCACAACATCAGTTACACTCGAAGAGTTCAAGGCCAACCTTACCATCCTGCCAGAGGCCTTGACAGGAACTTCTCACACCTAGAACTCCTTAGATCCCAGATGTATAAGTTTTAATTTGTAAATAATAATTACTGTAAATAGTTATTGCTGGTTTTGATAAAGAAGGAGGAAAGACCTCATGATTATACGAGCAAGAGTCATTATACACTCATGAAGAGTCCGACTCTGTATTGAAAGAAGAAGAAGAAGAGATCTTGAAATTTGCGATAGCAAATTTTGTTCTTCCGTCGACCTGCTAGTCAAATGCGTTTTGTTAAAATATACTTTTCACTTTTTGGTCTTTTGGAAAATGTAACTTGTGCTGTATTTAGACCCTCTACCAAGAAATCTGTTTTGCATGCACACGTATAAAAATTGTGGTTTTATCCAACGCAATCATAGGTTTGAACGTTGTTTTCAATTTAGACTTGTTTTATATATATGTATATATATATAATTCGTCTAAATAACAGCCTAACAATGTTAGATCTGTAAATTTGCGGAAGCAAATTTTGTTCTCCCTGGCCGGGATTCGAACTCATGCTACTGAGATATCGTGCCACAAAATCGCCTTGCACTATGCCCGGCGCGCTACAACACTCGACCACCTAGGCTCGATAAAAATCAAGCTTTCGGTGGCCGGTTGTTACCTTTCCTCGTCAGTTTTATCTAACGTCGTAACACAGTAAATGATATATAAGGCATGAAGATGGAATATTACAGATCAGCTAAATTATCTATCATAGAGGATCTTACAAATTAATGCAGGATACAGTCACAGAAATAATTATATTATAAGTAATTTGTAAAACCCTGAAAAAATACCTAAAATAATCACATGTCCAACGAACTAGATATTAACAAGTGTCCAAAACCGCATGACAGTTAAAGTCACATATAACGATTTTCAGGTGATTATAATTTGAGAAAATTTTTGAACCAATGCCTGCAAATATTCTTAAATTTCCAGTGTACATTTTTTTAAAATTTATTAAGAATCCGTAACGCTGGTCGAAAACGTTGGCTTCTTTGTAATTTTACAGTTAGTGCCGAAGTTTACCAATCACGGCATTGCTAAACAATCAACACAGAACCATGGAGCTCATGAAAATTAAGTCAGATGATAGGGCAATGTTTTTTTTTTTTTTGCTTTTATTTTATATCATCCATGTGTTCTCATTGGTTACATGTACTTGATCTTTGTAATAACACTTGTTCGTTGATTTGGTATATTATTTTTTTCTTTCAGAATCGATAAATACATGCAATACTGTTTTCTTTCCACGTTTGTTTACCTTTTCTTTCATCACAGTTTTTACCTTCTCACATGTGCTCTGTGGATGCCGAATGTCTAACGAGAGATGTCACGGATAAGGTCACTGCATACGGAAAAGCAATCGGCGAATTAGAGTACAGGAAAATAATGATTCGATAACAGTACAGTTTTGAAGATTTGGATAACATAAAGTATTTTCGTTTATAAGAAAGTCTATTTACACGTGTTTTATAGTAAAACTTAGTCATTCAAATATATAAAACATTCACACATTTTTTTCAATTTGAAGTAGCATATGACTTTAACTTAGCTGTTGAAAGCAAGGTTCCAAATACTATTTCAGGAATGAACATAATAGTTATACATTTCGAACATATGGAATCAATTTCACAAAATCTGGATCGATAGTCTCGTCAAAGTTTCGTCACGTCGAATAAGGCGGACGTTCGTTTTATTATTCTATTAAAGACTTTTGCTACTTTTCAACTTAGAACGCGGTATCTGAGGTTTAGAGAGGACTGGCCTTGCGGTCATAAAAATTTCGAGCACGATTTTCGTACTCAGACTCAGAAATCAACCAATCAAAATCCTGGATTTGGTGTTTCGAGCACAAATTTTGTACTCCGAGTACTGAGTAAAGTTTTATGACCGAGAACCCTGGTCAACTTGGAGTCAGAATAATGTGTCTGAAAAAGTTGCACGTAATATGTCGACCTAAGGACGGTTACATAGGAAGCAAGCAAGGTAAAACAAATAATGGGAGATAGCGTGTCAGTATTATACAAAGTCAGATAATATATTCGCATCACATTAACATGCTTTATTCTGAATATGCCTATAATATTTGTCACTGAACGAAAACACACATCAATCAACAAATCAACGAATTTTCCTTTGTCCAACCCCATCCTGTCTAAAACTTAACTACCACAATGATCACTCAACCATATAATTGAGGTCATATCAATACATGGTTTTAACACACATATTCTATCTTGTTTTGTAGTGGAATCTTTATGCACATCTATTCTACATTTTACATAATACTATTTGAAATCTGAAATTTAAAACTAAAAACATCAACCATGATCCATGAACAGAGAAACGAGATAAAATCATTCTATCGACAAATTGTATCTAAACAATTAAGGGAAATATGTTTTAGCTACCGAAAACTTTGTTATGTTGTGCATCATGCTCCTTTATATCATGTTATTAAACAATAGTATATTGATATTATTTGCTATCTTATACTGTTTATACATGAATGTGTATTTCAATTTGATGTATATTTTATCATATACCTATAAGATGTATCTCTTTTGGAAATAAATTAAAACATATCTTATAATATTTTACAGAAGCCATCTGTATCACAGATGATCACGGATATCGGTTCCAATTGTCTTTACCACAATCCTGTCCTTTTTCATATTGTGACATCACTGAATGGGAATTATCACCGAATATGTATTTACCACGAGCAACACGTGGCTGACACGAGGATCAGGGTCTACTGAATTTTCCGAAGCACCTAAGACCATCCCCGGTTTTTGGTTTGGTTCCAGTTGCCCAGTCGTTAGTTTTCTGCATAGACATAAGTGTTTTGTAGAATCGTGTTTATCTCTTTAGTCGTTTTTCTATTTTGCTATTGTTTTGTCGATTTTTCTTCGACTAATGAATTTTGATTGTCCCTTCGTAAATTCCGCCTCTTTTTACAATTGTTCTTAAACGATGAAACATTTTGAGATCATATTTACCATTTACATTAAATAACCTTGAACTGCCAAATTGATCAATAACTTAATCATGATCACTAGACCATGACATCGAGGTTACACCGTCCTCAGGACCTACATTTTTGACACCTTATACTCCGTGGTGCTTTAATGACAAGATATAGAAAGTCTAATGAGAAAAATCTCTTGTATAGCCAATATTCAATTAGAAATGGAAAATACGAAACAAATTATTATATAAATGGAAAAGAATAACTCAAGCCAACTGAAATGTTTAGATTTACATTTAGATTATAACATTACTTTTCAATCTAAGCCAAATTATTATGTAAAAGTTTTGTTAAAACTAGCAAGGAACGATAAACGCAACGACATAAAACTTTACAAAATATGAAAACAATTATCAAAAATATCAATCCTTATTTCGCATACTAATGGTATTTAGAATATTAGAATTTTATGTTTGCTTTCCGCTAACTTGCATATCTCATTTCAGAAATATGCAAAACGGAATGCACTGGATTTCATTATTATGTAGACTAAATTTCGTTTGTTTTACTTTTATATTTTGATTTTTCGCCTCAATGCATAATGAATTATTACACCATGTTATTAGATTATATAAAAATTCGGATAATAGGAACTTCCAAATTAATAAGTGATTCGTAGATCATGTAGATAGTGTCTTTAATATCTAAGTAAAACAAGAACCAGCATACCCCAAAAGGTATCTTGCTATAACATGTCTGATACAATTATGCTACTGTGATATTGGTGAAATATCTTTTCGGGTTAAGCCCTACCAAATAGCATGTTTAGGGTCAAATATGAATGTATATGACTAAGGCAGGCGCTACACACGTGGTGCTACCTGTTGCCTTCCAGAAAGTTAGTATTTTTAAACAAGGTGATGTTGCATGTCGTTATATAAAATTCCGGAAAATCATCTGATCCTGATGATGATAGGCGAATCATCCTAAAAGGAATGGAAATCTGGAAAAGTTTAATCGCCGCTTGAAGTTTTTTCAGTGCCATAGTTCTATAGATATAAATCGACCAATTTATGTTCCATTCGGAAGCATATATCAATTCCAACATGATTATGACATCATAGTGATGTCACGTACACTAATGACATTTTCGAACAAAAACGTTCAAATTATTTCATCCTATTCATTTATCTATTATAACAGAAATTAAATAATTTGGGAAAGAATTGAAGATTTTTTTTTAATTATTGTGTACTGTTTTAAAAATATCTTATCATACCTATCCTGTTTGAAAGTTTATACAACAGATTCTAAAGAATTTTGAGAAATTCTGAATACATTTGAATATTAAATCTAAGTTAGCAGTTATTCTTAGAACTTCTTTTTGTGAAAATAAAAGATCTTTATTTACTAATAAATGCCATAAAAACAATAAACAAACTGAGAATAAGCAACATAAAACCCTCATATAAGCTGTAGATGAACTTTAACATGAACTCTGATTTAGAGGGAGAAGCAATGAAGCAGGGCGTGCGTAAAATAAATGATTGACAGGTTGAATAGATAGCCGTAACAACTTCATTGTATCTTCAGTGGCAGTTCGCCATAAGAAGACAGTACGACTATTGAAATTAAACGTAGCTCTACTAATTAGATTCAATGCCTTGTTTCCAATTTCGTGCAAACAATTATTATGATGAGTTTCCTTGTAGCTGAGATTGAAATTAAATGTCGCAAGGCGTTAAGCAACCAACAATCAATCAATCAAATGTCGCAAGGGAATTAGACATGTATGTAAAGACGATTTAATTTTGGATGTAACACGTCTTCTGATTGGTTGAAATTGTGTTGTCTATCAGCTCATAGACATAATTTTGTCATGTGACCGTGACGTCGTTAAAGTTGTTTTTTAATGATTTACTCCTTAAAATTGAATTTAGAATTAAAGTATAAGGAATGATTGTAATATTTTTTCTGTCTATTCGAAATAACCTCAAAATGTGGTGCACACTTTTAAATAACCCGCTACGCGGTTTATTCAGTGTGCAAAATAAAAGAAACATTTGATACAACTCCTATTGAGTAGCATAAGAAAGTAATTATAAGAATTGAATGCTTGTTTTTGTTATTTTATAGGGTTTTGAAAACGTTGATTGTGCGCACATCTTTAGTATAAACGCTTCCGCGCTACATGCAAAATTAAAAAAGAAGCATTCAATATTCTAAAATCTTTCCGACGCAAAATTGAAACAAACAAATTAGTAAGAATAATACGAAAATTATAATTTCAAGACTATGAAATGTTTTTATTCTTTTCAAACATGTAGGTGTCAGTCCTACGAGAATAGACCAGCCAGATCCCGAGCTCGATAAGTGGACACAATTTTGTATCATTTTAATTATATTTGTTCATATCTTTGTCTATAATTGTTAGTAAATCCGCTTTTTATCATTATGATTATGTGATTTTGACTAATTATATATGTGATGTGTTGTTACATAATCATCCTTACTACATGTAAGTAATCTACAAGTTCATTTCAATTTTATTTGTCCTCTGAAAGTTTTGAATTCGAAATACTCTGATATTAATTACTTTAATTATTTGATTAATTCATAATTAGCTTGATTTCATTGCTTTCTTTTGTCGGCCAACTATTCAATCGGAAGTTCAAACAAATATCTTTCCATCTAGGTTTCGTAAAAATATTTGTATTGATGTTTTCAAACTAACATAAGGGAAATGAACAATAAGTCTATATCAATTTTAAACAAAACGTACTTAAAAGTAGCACGCTGTAAATACATCATCTGTCAAGGTCGTCTGAAATTACCGGAAATTGTAACATGCTTAGTTACTCACTTGCGACGTTGCGTAAATGATAAAATCTCTGAGTGCTTTCCAGCAAATAAAATTTTCTTTTACAGTTGATTTAATAACAGTGATTTGTCTACGACGATCGTGCTTGTGACACATAATATTTCATTTTTTTTCAATTTTCTATCACTTGATTGGGCAATTAGAGCAAAGACACGATTAACTATTGAAATTGTCCGTTTTTCAGTAGTATTTTGAAAACAAGTTCATCGCACTTTACTGACCTGATTAGGAAATTATTCATGTATTTGTAAATGTCCGACTTGTAAAACTGCTATATGATAGTGATTATTGCAAAAAAAGAAAGATAGAAAGCTAGAATGCGTAAATATTAAACCGCGGGCTTCCTTTTTTTTTACTGTCTTATCATTTCATTTTCTGTAGGGACCACTTAACTTTCTATAATGAGGTCCATGATGTTGTATAATAAGCCACCTCAGCCAAAGTATAGAATCGATGAGAAGCTAGCCTGTTGTTGAAGACTGTTACATGTACCTCTTAATTCATTTTGCTATAGAATTTGTATAGTTGGTATGCACATCTCTAGCTTCTGTATTCATATCTATAAATTTGCTGTATTGACTTGTTGCCCTTTCTTACTACCCTTTACTCTCGGTACGTGTTCGGTCATTGTTTGCTAATTTCTAGACCCTCTACTGTTTCCAAATGTTAGCTTGTTTCTTTTCCTGTGTCCACGGTAGATTTAACTGTTGTGATTAATTCTCATGTTATAGGGGAATGATTTTCTTAACAAGTTCACACACAAGTGGCAGACATATTTTCTAAACAAAAGACTTAATTAACATGTATATAAATTTGACGATGGAAACGGTGAATGTGTCAAAGAGACAACAACCCGACCAAATAGCAGAAAACAGCCCAAGTCCACCAATGGGTCTTCAACACAGCGAGAAAATCCCGCACCCGGTTATGTATATATAGTCCAAATTCAACATTTTTTGCGATAACATCACATGTTTGTCTATTAAAGTTTTGAATTGCCAAAGAAAAAAAACTGCAATATGATATATAGAATTTTAGAATCAAAGGATTAAAAAGAATAGCAACTCCAATGAGCAGATCCAACCGTATAATTATAGATTATAACATGTCCTTTTCCATATCGGCCCTGGTATCATCCCGAGACTCCAATATCAGTCCCAGGCGTTATGGGTCATTTGTACTTCGTCTAGCAAGATCTTACAAATATGTTTGTCCGCCACTGGAATAACATCATTTAATAAAGAAGCTCCCCAACCGTTCAAAACTATAGTCCTTGAATATTATTATGTCAATATCAGATTTTCTTTTACGAATTCCGCTGTCATTTTTATCGGCGTTTCTCGTCCTTCGTTGTTATTAGGAGAAACGTTGTCACATATTTGTAACATTCTAGTCATATTCCTGCCCGGGCCAAATAATCAGCTATTGTGCCCTGTTATGACGTCATAAACGTTCATAACAACAATAACGTCATAACAGGGCACAATAACTGGTTATTTGCCCCTGGAAGGAATATGACTAGGGCAAATCTGTTATTGCATATGCAAAATCTAATGTTTTCGTGACAAATATGTGATAAGGAACCTTATTATACACGGTATATTAATAGATTCGCATTCTTTGGAAATCTCAACGAACTGAATTTTAGTCCAAAGATCGTTCTGTCTTCACAACAACTAAACCATGCAACTTGTACATTTGTAATTCGCGTTTAATAATACTATACAATTATTGACTTATGATTTCAGTTGATACAATGATTTATCAACCCCAGAGATATATTCACCGAGGCCAATGGCCGAGGTAGAATGTCATATCTCTGGGGTTGATAAATCAAAAGTCAAATTTCATTATATGACCTTTATCCTTCTCCAATTTTCTAGTTTTTCTCAAGCAGGGATGGGGTAATCGTAATCTGTAATCGTAATCGATTGTAATTGATTACATTTTTTCCAGTAATCGACAGTAATCTGTAATCGAAGACATTTTTGATTACATGTAATCGTAATTTAATCGATTACAGCAAAAATCATGATGTAATCATTGATTACTTTCGATTACATTTCGATTACTTTAGTAAAATAGTTTGATGAAATATAACCTATTTTAAATGAAAACATTATGTATTCATCACTTTGAAGTACTGATATGACTTAAGAGTTTATCAACTGCCTTTATATTTCTATCTATTGTCTCAAGCTGCATTATAATCAACCAGATCCCCTACCATAATTTACTTTATATCTAGCTTTTGAAACATGGGTTGATGTGCTTGTCAATAAGTCAATACCTTTTATATTAAAATAAGAAAATAGATATGAAATAAGAAAATATATTTAAAATAAGAAATGTGTCTTAAGTTAAGTTCTGTACTTCCTTATAGTAGTAAGCTTATTTGTATTAAATTTCCTAAAAGCAGAATTTTCAATAAGATTTAAGCTTAGAATAGATAAACAGTTGATTTCTTATAATGCTATGATATACATGTATTTAAAAAATAAGAAAGTACACAAAATCCTTTTACCAATGAACCAATGCCTATGCATTGAAATTCTTTTCAGAAAAAGATACATGTATCCCTCGTTGACACTATAAATAAATACTGTTTATAACTTTATTAGAGAATAAAAAAATCTAAACAAACTTCTTGTCTTTACTAATCAGATGATCAAAGTCTTCTAATTACTATATAAGACACATACTTTGTTTTTATTTCAATTACTGTTTGTCTAATTAAGATGGAGATTTACATTATTTTGCCCCAGGTTATAAATTGTACTCCATTGGCAGTTTTATAACCTATAATTAAGGTGGTTATCCAACAAAAGGATTAAATCATGTCTGTCATTATAATTAAAAATTTTGATCTTTAAAATTATCTGAACTAATTAATAATTCTACTTTTTTATATTTTCTTCAGAGAAAACTTCCAACATTGTAAATAACTATGCTAAAATATACCTGCTTTTAATGAATAAAAACAAAAAGGCTAACTTAAGTCAGTATGAAAGCAAAATTATTGAAAAAACCTTAAACATATATATAAGTGATTGATGGAATGCGATGTTATCTCTAATTCATGTTGAAAGTCAAAATTTCAAGATTTTTTTAATAATTCTGATCCTAAGTAAGAGATTCCATCTAGATAACAACTGTCAACTTATAATTTGGAAACAATGCTTTAAATGATGTTTTTTTTGGTGAAGTTCTAAATTTCCACTATATAAACGTTGATCAACATAATTGTGTTTAACTTACTTTATTTTTTTTTAAATTTTGAAGCATGTAATTGACAGTAATCGAAAAGTAATGTAATTACTTTTGATAAAGTAATCGATTGCAATCGATTACATACAAAATCTGAGTAATCGATTATTAATCGATTGCACAAAATACCTTCATGTAATCGATTATTAATCGATTACATTTGTCAGTAATCGTGCCCATCCCTGTTCTCAAGATACTTTTAAAACTGCTCCCTGTTTTTATACAAAATATATCATCTGCTTTTGCAGTTGCTAATTTTTATAAGTTGAAATATTCAATAAAGTTTACTAAAAAATAATAAGCCGAAAACAAAAAGAAAAAGAAAAAAAACGGGAATTTACATGACGTCATTAACTTACGTCATTGACGTTGCAGCTGTGAATATAATGCTTTACCAAAGAGGATTTCCTATGCTTTTAGCCAATGAGAAAACAGAAAATTTATAGTCATATAATAAAATTGGAAGTTCAATGTGTTATTTTACATTTTACACCGACCGTTCGAGACCCTCATGGGTAGTCAAGGTCGTTAAACACCCCCTAGTAGTAGTAGTAC
Organism: Mytilus coruscus; assembly: GCA_017311375.1. NCBI lineage: Eukaryota > Metazoa > Mollusca > Bivalvia > Mytilida > Mytilidae > Mytilus > Mytilus coruscus. The sequence continues at coordinate 655 of JAASAO010000908.1, read as the reverse complement.
ATGTACATATTGGCTAATACAAGTCAAACAGGACTTTCATAAGTACTGAGGTGACGAATGCAAAATCGTCAAAAAACGATATTGACATTGAAATCACGCTTAATGCTTGAATAAAAGTTGGCCTTCCCTAAAAGACAAGACAAAGCACGATGGTATAGACTGGATCTCGAAAGTAACATCAGACTAACATCTTTTGATATTACTGCTATATATATACTTAGTGCAGACGCATACAACTATAACAGAATGTACAGTGCTTTTTAAAATACCATTGAAAATCCGTATTCTATAATTAGATACCACTTTATCAAGATTGGTACCTTAATCAATCTGTTTGAAATCCACGCTTTGCTTATAAGAATCTATACATATGTACCACACAACTAGAGGATCACATAGTCTTCAAAACAAAAAGTGAAATGGAGTGCTGTCAGATCTTTGCAATTGTTAACGTTTCATTGACAAATCATATTCAGATTGCATTAATCTATATTGTTCGATATGTTTTTATAGTTATACAGTCATGTAACAACACTAAGTCGAGCTCTCTAGAACACTTATAAAACAAATGTAGACACTGAAAATCGGTCGACCTTACTATCAGATAATAATCTTTCAACAGCACTTTTATGATATAGATTTTACGTCATTTAGT
>JAASAO010001117.1:0-35000 GCA_017311375.1 Mytilus coruscus | reverse complement strand
CCCCAAAAAAAGGGGGGCCCCCCCCCAAAAAGGGGGAAAAAAAGGGGAAAAAAAGGGGGGAAAAAAGGAAATGGGGGGGGTTTTTAAAAAAAAAAAGGGGGGAAAAAGGGGAAAAAAAAAAAAAAACCCCCGGGGAAAAAAAAAAAAAAACCAAAAAACCGGGGGGGAAAAAAAAAGGGAAAAAAAAAGGGCCCAAAGGCCAAAAAAAACCCAAACCTAAAAAGGGAAAACCAAAACCAAAAAAAAAAGAAGGAAAAAAACCCTTTGGGGGGCCCTAAAAAAAAAAACCCCCAAAAAAAAAAAAAACCCAAAAAAAAAAAAGGACCAAACCCCCCCCAAAAAAAAAAATTTTTCCCCCAAAAAAAGGTTTTTAAAATTTTTTTTTAAAAATTTTTTAAAAATTTTTTAAAAAATTCCTTTGGGTTTTTTTTTTTTTTAAAAAACCCCTTTTTTAATCTGAAAAGTTCCCAAAGCAAGATTAAATTAAACGACATTTCAAATACATATTCTAGATATTGGTTTTATTCGTTCGAATCTAGAATGTCTGTGAAATTTCGCTCAGATTGAATAAAAATGTTTTTGAAGTTTTCGTAAAATCTGCAACCAAACAATGGCGCGTGAACTTTTGTGTGTTTCCTCCAGCTGAAAACAAACTTATTACGACGAGTATCATAGTCCAGTGAATAAAAACGGAAAGAAACCTGTACAGAAATGATATTTCTTCCGCTGAACAATTTTACGACGGTAGAATATTTTTCTATTGAGAAAAACTCGTAAATTTTCTGTCAACATACCTGCGAAGACAAATCAGTCGGTTCTACTTTAACTATTAATATCTTTCTACTGTGTTCATTCAAAAATACACAGTTTATCTAACCTGCAAGATTAATGACTGTTGAGCAATTTGATATGCTATATGTGAATGTTTTTGATAGAATTATACTAAAAATTATCATAAAAGTCTTCGAAGAAGCACATAATCATTTTACCGAGATCGGGTAATGGATTTTACAAGTTATTTTTAAGGGTGTCTTCGTCGAGGTCCGCGTTCGTCTGCTATAAATAAACGAGGCCTGAAATGGCGTTATTTTCAAATCGTTATTCGTAGTATAAACTTCGTAAAGGATAATATTTTGAATCGTTCAAAATGGCAGACGTAGCAGCACCAGCACCAGCAGCAGCTAAATCACCAAAGAAAAAGGCAGCAGCCAAGCCAAAGAAGCCTTCAGCACATCCTAAATACAGCGAGATGATTGGGAAAGCCATCGCCGCTTTGAAAGAACGTGGAGGTTCCTCAAGGCAAGCAATTTTGAAGTACATCATGGCCAACTTCAACGTCGGAAAAGATGCCAAGTCAGTAAACGCTCATTTAAAACTTGCACTCAGAGCTGGAGTTAAGAACAACAGTTTGAAGCAGTCCAAGGGAACTGGAGCATCCGGATCTTTCAGAATTGGAGAGGCAAAACAAGCTAAAAAGAAGCCAGCAAAGGCAAAGAAAGCAGTTAAACCTAAGGCCGCCAAGCCTAAGAAGGCAAAGAGCACACCTAAGAAAAAGAAGGCAGCAAAGAAACCAGCTGGAGAGAAAAAGGCAGCCAAGCCTAAAGCTAAGAAACCAGCAGCAAAGAAAGCAGCCAAGCCAAAGAAGGCAGCCAAGTCACCAGCTAAAAGAAGGCAGCCAAACCAAAAGCTAAGAAGACACCAAAGAAGAAGTAAACTGTTCCAGACCAGTCTGCAGAGGCTATTCAGCCACCAAAAGCCCTTTTAAGGGCTACCCAATTTGTTCAAAAGAATCTACAATTGTTGTACATCAGTTATCAAACTAAATATAGCTGAGCCCTACCCTGTCCTTTTCTTTTCTCTTCACTCTGCACTGTTCTTTGAAAAAAAATTTCAGTCAAATTATTTCCATTTTTTGCTTCATTTCACTGCTTAAGAGTATACTATTTCTAACATTTATGCAGTTGCCTTTTGGGAAAATTATTTTAGTAAGGAAATATTAAGGATATATCATTTTACTTTCACGCACATATTTTTGAACTGTTTAAAATTCTTTCTAAACAATATTCGATTAAAATTCAACCTAAGAATAAAGGAAGTGATAGTTTTTTTTATTTATTCTTTTTATTTGGGGGAGGGCAAATACACGTATGCAATGTCAAAGGTTGGCCATCTATTTCATATCAACTAGTCAATGGGGAGGTAACTCTAAATTAAACTCGGTACTTTTTTTCGGTACTAATATACTGTAAAAATGTGCACAATACAAAAGATGTATGGATGTATTGTCAACATACAAATAAACAAATAGAAAATGAATGCAGTGACGGTTGTCTGTTATTTTTTTGTTGTCAAAATTACTACCATTGTGTATTAAAAGTTAGCAGGAAACTCTTTAAGTATGGAGGTTTTTGTGAAACATTTGACAGTTAGGCAATTATTTTTCATTTTATTACATGCAGATATATAATATAGTGCGAGTGTACTTACATTCATATATCATCAGTCTTTTATGTTTGGACTCGCTTTTCATCGTGGTTCTACCGTCGGAGATATGTGCTTGGGGTGGGAGAGTAAAAGGGCGTTCATGTTATTGACGATAGCTGATTATGTAACCATATTTAGACTTTTCTTCACCTCTCGAATTCTCCTTTGTTTTACTCGTGTATGAATTAAATGCACCTACTTGCTTTTATGTTTCTTTCAAATGGGTTGTCCTGTTTGTTTTTCTCTTCTTTTTTCTCTCTGTTTTTTAGTGTTTTGACGACTTGTCTGTGTCTTTGTTATGTCATTTTAATCTGTTCAAAGCACGCGAGATGAATAAACCAGAAACAATACAGTGACGTCAAATACGTAGCATGTCTACTGTTATGAACTAAAACAAGGATGGACGGACATTTGTACAAAAGGTAAGAAAGGGTTTATTTCTTTGATAACATGTATCATGCATTCTAAAGAATTGTTCACGAAATTGAAGGATTCGAATATAACAGAAGATGTGTTTCATATTTTTCATGTATGATCGTTTGAATGAATGAATGAATAAGTGGTGTGTGTATGCATGTTTTGATTGTTTGTTTTTCATGTGTGTGTGTGTGTGTGTGTGTGTGGTGTTTGCGTGAGATGTTTTGTATGTGTATGGTTGCATGAATGTTTGGTATGTTGATGTTGTGTGTGTTTGCATGTAAAACTGAATCTTGTTTGTATGATTTTTTTACTTTGAGGGTCTGGACGGGGTCCCCATTTCTGTAATCTTTAATCTTTTATGCTATTTCTTTATTCTTTATTTTTTGGCCAATAATTCTCAATTCTTTTTTTTCACATTTCTATTTTCTTTTTTTCCCTATTTTGCTCTTTTCTTTATATTTTTTGGCCTTTTCTGCACTTTTTGCCCATTATTCTCTTTTCTCTAAACCCCACCAGAACCCTCGTGTAAGAATTGTATAGATTATATGTTGTATAAATGTGATTGTATAAAAAATATGTATTGGAAATTCTTGATTTTGTTGTAATTTTGTCTTTCATGAATAATACTATGATAAAGGAGTTTTATGTCAAGGTTATAACAAAACGAATGAAAACAACATATTGCATGCGTCCGAAGCGCTTTTCTACGGTTAACTTCATCAGGAACGCTCAAAGCTGAATCTTTGAAAGCCAAGAATATATAAGGACCCGAAAACGTTGAAGATCTATAAACCAAACAGGACATAAAAATCCTAGCCAAATCCAAATAAGGCCAACGACAATAGTTATGTAACATTTTTTATGTGTCTGTGTAAATATAAAGAGGATGTGCATTTAAAGCATAATAACCTCTCCGGAGCACCTAATCTTGCTTTCGTTTTTTTTTTTTTATTGTAGTTCGTATTACCCGTATTTTCCTTTTTGTTCACACACTAATGTTGTTGTTTTTGATTTGATTCGTTTGCCTACGATAACTGTCCTCATGGTATCCGTTTTAATTCCCCTTGAACATCACCCTTCTACCATTGTTTCATTTGACACCTGCAATAGTCAGAAGTTGACAAATTTATGATTTTGTTTGTGGTTTGAAACAAACAGGAAAGTTTCTTATTCCACTTGACTTTGTAGATAAATTAATCACACATAGATATGAAGGTCACATATAAAAAAGAAGATGTGGTATGATTGTCAATGAGACAACTCGCCACAAGAGACCAAATGACACAGAAATTAACAACTATAGGTCACCGTAAGACCTTCAACTATAGACAAAGCAAATACCGCATATAGTCAGCTATAAAAGGCCCCGAAATGACAATTCAAACGAGAAAACTAATTGCTTAATTTATGTACAAAAAACGAACGAAAAACAAATATGTAGGACCAAAATTGCAAGAAGTTTTGCCAAATACATCTTGGGTAATTCCCGTGGTAGATAATTCTATACGTGAGGAAAACCCATTACAAATGTTGACAAGCATATATATATGATTTAAAAAGAACTTTAAAGTTTGCAAACGCCGGACTACATGCAGGAGTCATAGATGCGCGGTAGCATGGTCAAAGAAATACATCAACAAAATTCCATTGTCTAAAGTGCACCAATAAAATCTGATACGAAGTATAGCGAAATCAGAGAACTGTATTTTAATAAGATTGTAAAGTCCACGTTATTATTTGTGTATACACGTATTGCTGTGTGTTTTGTTTTTATATTGCCTAGAGGTATAGGGGAGGTTGAGATCTCAAAAACATGTTTAACCCCGCCGCATTTTTGCGTCTGTCTCAAATCAGGAGCCTCTGCATGGCCTATGTTAGTCTTGTATAATTTTGGATTTTAGTCTCTTTTATATATTTCGGAGTTTAGTATGACTTCCATTACCAATGAACTAGCACACATTTTTGTTTAGGGGCAATCTGAAGCATGCCTCCGGTTGCGGGATTTTCTCGCTGTATTGAAGACCCATTGGTTGCCTTCGGCTGTTTTCCGCTCTTTGGTCGGGTTGTTGTCTCTTTGATACTGTAACATTCACCAAAACCATTCTCAATTTTACTGCTTGTTTATATTAAAATTGTGGAGGCCTCGTGCAACTTCTGGCGCAGAGAGAATTAAGGTTAAGGTAGTTTATATTAAAATTTAATATGACGTGGTATATGATTCACAATGCGACTAGGAACATAAAGTAGCTCTCTGAAAAGTTCCCAAAGCTAGATTAAATTAAACGACATTTCAAATACATATTCTAGATATTGGTTTTATTCGTTCGAATCTAGAATGTCTGTGAAATTTCGCTCAGGTTGAATAAAAATGTTTTTTGAAGTTTTCGTAAAAATCTGCAACCAAACAATGGCGCGTGAACTTTTTGTGTTTCCTCCAGCTGAAAACAAACTTTTACGACGAGTATCATACGTCCAGTGAATAAAACGGAAAGAAACCTGTAGAGAAATGATATTTCTTCCGCTGCACAATTTTACGACGGTAGAATATTTTTCTATTGAGAAAAACTCGTAAATTTTCTGTCAACATACCTGCGAAGACAAATCAGTCGGTTCTACTTTAACTATTAATATCTTTCTACTGTGTTCATTGAAAAATACACAGTTTATCTAACCTGCAAGATTAATGACTGTTGAACAATTTGATATGCTATATGTGAATGTTTTTGATAGAATTATACTAAAATTATCATAAAAGTCTTCGAAGAAGCACATAATCATTTTACCGAGATCGCGTAATGGATTTTACAAGTTATTTTAAGGGTGTCTTCGTCGAGGTCCGCGTTCGTCTTCTATAAATAAACGAGGCCTGAAATGGCGTTATTTTCAAATCGTTATTCGTAGTATAAACTTCGTAAAGGATAATATTTTGAATCGTTCAAAATGGCAGACGTAGCAGCACCAGCACCAGCTAAATCACCAAAGAAAAGGCAGCAGCCAAGCCAAAGAAGCCTTCAGCACATCCTAAATACAGCGAGATGATTGGGAAAGCCATCGCCGCTTTGAAAGAACGTGGAGGTTCCTCAAGGCAAGCAATTTTGAAGTACATCATGGCCAACTTCAACGTCGGAAAAGATGCCAAATCAGTAAACGCTCATTTAAAACTTGCACTCAGAGCTGGAGTTAAGAACAACAGTTTGAAGCAGTCCAAGGAACTGGGGCATCCGGATCTTTCAGAATTGGAGAGGCAAAACAAGCTAAAAAGAAGCCAGCAAAGGCAAAGAAAGCAGTTAAACCTAAGGCCGCCAAGCCTAAGAAGGCAAAGAGCACACCTAAGAAAAAGAAGGCAGCAAAGAATCCAGCTGGAGAGAAAAAGGCAGCCAAGCCTAAAGCTAAGAAACCAGCAGCAAAGAAAGCAGCTAAGCCAAAGAAGGCAGCCAAGTCACCAGCTAAAAGAAGGCAGCCAAACCAAAAGCAAAGAAGACACCAAAGAAGAAGTAAACTGTTCCAGACTTCAGTCGCAGAGGCTATTCAGCCACCAAAAGCCCTTTTAAGGGCTACCCAATTTGTTCAAAAGAATCTACAATTGTTGTACATCAGTTATCAAACTAAATATAGCTGAGCCCTACCCTGTCCTTTTCTTTTCTCTTCACTCTGCACTGTTCTTTGAAAAAATTTTCAGTCAAATTATTTCCATTTTTGCTTCATTTCACTGCTTAAGAGTATACTATTTCTAACATTTATGCAGTTGCCTTTTGGGAAAATTATTTTAGTAAGGAAATATTAAGGATATATCATTTTACTTTCACGCACATATTTTTGAACTGTTTAAAATTCTTTCAAAACAATATTCGATTAAAATTCAACCTAAGAATAAAGGAAGTGATAGTTTTTTTTATTTATTCTTTTTATTTGGGGAGGACAAATACACGTATGCAATGTCAAAGGTTGGCCGTCTATTTCATATCAACTAGTCAATGGGAGGTAACTCTAAATTAAACTCAGTACTTTTTCGGTACTAATATACTGTAAAATGTGCACAATACAAAAGATGTATGGATGTATTGTCAACATACAAGTAAACAAATAGAAAATGAATGCAGTGACTGTTGTCTGTTATTTTTTGTGTCAAAATTACTACAATTGTGTATTAAAAGTTAGCAGGAAACTCTAAAGTATGGAGGTTTTGTTAAACATTTGACAGTTAGGCAATTATTCTTCATTTAATTACATGCAGATATATATAGTGCGAGTGTACTTACATTCATATATCATCAGTCTTTTATGTTTGGACTAGCTTTTCATCGTGGTTCTACCGTCGGAGATATGTGTTTGGGGTGGGGAGAGTAAAAGGGCGTTCATGTTATTGACGATAGCTGATTATGTAACCATATTTAGACTTTTCTTCACCTCTCGAATTCTCCTTTATTTTACTCGTGTATGAATTAAATGCACCTACTTGCTTTTATGTTTCTTTCAAATGGGTTGTCCTGTTTGTTTTCTCTTCTTTTTCTCTCTGTTTTTAGTGTTTTGACGACTTGTCTGTGTCTTTGTTATGTCATTTTAATCTGTTCAAAGCACGCGAGATGAATAAACCAGAAACAATACAGTGACGTCACATACGTAGCATGTCTACTGTTATGAACTAAAACAAGGATGGACGGACATTTGTACAAAAGGTAAGAAAGGGTTTATTTCTTTGATAACATGTATCATGCATTCTAAAGAATTGTTCACGAAATTGAAGGATTCGAATATAACAGAAGATGTGTTTCATATTTTTCATGTTGGGGCTTTTATAGCCGACTATAGAGTATGGGTTTTCTCATTGTTGAAGGCCGTACGGTTTCCTATATATAATTAATCACATCCATTCATTTGAACTTTAGTGGATACTTGTCTCATTTGCAATCATACCACATCTCCTTATTTTCATATTGAAATGACAGCAACTTAACGACACAGAAAACATATTCTACTGGTATATACAGACAACGTGTGACTGACAGTATTAAATGCGCTTATTTGTGTATACATTGAGAAACGTTTGTTGCTGCCGTTTTCAATTAAGATTACCCCAACGCCGGACAGCAAACAAACCTTTTTTCGCCAAGATATTTTCCTTCATTTGTGATAAATACTTTATATTGAGACAGAGAAAAGGCGTTTAATGTCAATATGAAAAGAATAGCTTCAAATATGATAATTCATAAAAGCATTTAAAGAAGAAAATAAAAAAGGAGAAAGAAAGTAATAAAAAGCCCAAGAATGAAAGACTGAAATATTTGATTATAGATTACATTGTAAGTCCTCTATTGAAAAATAAAATCTATCGATCAGGTGTTGTTGGGTTTCTGTCCCAAGGAACATGCCAAACTTGTCGTGGTATTTACGTTTCTAACTATAGCTGCAAAGAGGGTTAGGATTCACGTTTGATAGAAATTGATTCTTTATTTTTCTGGATTTGATACGACTAAGAGAGAACTAAAAAGAAAAAGTTTTAAATTTCTACTGGTTGTCAACATCATGAGGTTGGTCCTAACATGTAGAAAATAGTTCCATCATGCTGGGAATAAAAGACGACCTAAATAGTACTTTGGATTTCATATTAAAGTGTGTTTCCTATTCATAAACAACTAAATTTCATGTCAAACAATTACCCCAAAAAAAAAAAAAAAAAAAAGAAAACCTCCACAAAAATGAAAAAAGAAACAGAAAAAGGTTTACAAATTAAGAAAGAAAAAACAACCACAGCATGTTGAAACTTGTACTGACATCCTAGAAAACCCTATTTATTTATTTTTTACGGAAAATATCTTTTCTTTTCTTCGTTTCAATCTTGGGTTTGGATTCTTTTATATCAAATTTGCTTGTTAATGTTGCAAAAGTTACCAAATATTTCAGTCCAACTATCATTCATTGAAAATATATACACCCCTTTTCCTCGGGATTTTTTTTTTTTTTTTTGGTGGGGGGAGGGGTTCAGTTAAATACAGTGGGACTATTTTTCCCCAAGTCCAATGGTTAACATTGATGTGATTTTTGTCTTTCTGTCTCTTTGAATCGTCCGTGTGTATGCTGCTTCATCCGGTACCGATTCTGGTCTTACTTGCTTAGCCTATATAGGTAAAATGCATATTTATGGTCAGAGTCTTCACCGTGACACACATCCCCCTTTTTTAAAAGATAGATGAACCTTTTTAATTGTTTATTTAGATGCAAATGATGTGTACAACTTTCGAATTATAAAAATACAAGAATCTTGGGTTTGGTTGGTATTTTTTGTATTGAAACTTTCATGTGGCCAGTTCGAGCACGGACCATCGTTTATTGATAATAAAATTAATTACATATATTTTTTGGTGGTAGATAATCCTATACGTGAGGAAAACCCATTACAAATGTTGACAAGCATATAATATATATGATTTAAAAAAAACTTAAAAGTTTGCCAAAGCCGGACTACATGCAGGAGTCATAGATGCGCGGTAGCATGGTCAAAGAAATACATCAACAAAATTCCATTGTCTAAAGTGCACCAATAAAATCTGATACGAAGTATAGCGAAATCAGAGAACTATATTTTAATAAGATTGTAAAGTGCACGTTATTATTTGTGTATACACGTATTGCTGTGTGTTTTGTTTTTTTACATTGCCTAGAGGTATAGGGGGAGGGTTGAGATCTCAAAATACATGTTTAACCCCCGCCGCATTTTTGCGTCTGTCTCAAATCAGGAGCCTCTGCATGGCCTATGTTAGTCTTGTATAATTTTGGATTTTAGTTTCTTTTATATATTTCGGAGTTTAGTATGACTTCCATTACCAATGAACTAGCACACATTTTTGTTTAGGGGCAATCTGAAGCACGCCTCCGGCTGCGGGATTTTCTCGCTGTATTGAAGACCCATTGGTTGCCTTCGGCTGTTTTCCGCTCTTTGGTCGGGTTGTTGTCTCTTTGATACATTCACCATAACCATTCTCAGTTTTACTGCTTGTTTATATCAAAATTGTGGAGGCCTCGTGCGACTTCTGGCGCGGAGAATTAAGGTTAAGGTAGTTTATATTAAAATTTAATATGACGTGGTATATGATTCACAATGCGACTAGGAACATAAAGTAGCTCTCTGAAAAGTTCCCAAAGCTAGATTAAATTAAACGACATTTCAAATACATATTCTAGATATTGGTTTTATTCGTTCGAATCTAGAATGTCTGTGAAATTTCGCTCAGGTTGAATAAAAATGTTTTTGAAGTTTTCGTAAAATCTGCAACCAAACAATGGCGCGTGAACTTTTGTGTGTTTCCTCCAGCTGAAAACAGACTTATTACGACGAGTATCATACGTCCAGTGAATAAAACGGAAAGAAACCTGTAGAGAAATGATATTTCTTCCGCTGCACAATTTTACGACGGTAGAATATTTTTCTATTAAGAAAACTCGTAAATTTTCTGTCAACATGCCTGCGAAGACAAATCAGTCGGTTCTACTTTAACTATTAATATCTTTCTACTGTGTTCATTGAAAATACACAGTTTATCTAACCTGCAAGATTAATGACTGTTGAGCAATTTGATATGCTATATGTGAATGTTTTGATAGAATTATACTAAAATTATCATAAAAGTCTTCGAAGAAGCACATAATCATTTTACCGAGATCGCGTAATGGATTTTACAAGTTATTTTTAAGGGTGTCTTCGTCGAGGTCCGCGTTCGTCTGCTATAAATAAACGAGGCCTGAAATGGCGTTATTTTCAAGTATTAACTTCGTTAAGGATAATATTTTGAATCGTTCAAAATGGCAGACGTAGCAGCACCAGCACCAGCTAAATCACCAAAGAAAAGGCAGCAGCCAAGCCAAAGAAGCCTTCAGCACATCCTAAATACAGCGAGATGATTGGGAAAGCCATCGCCGCTTTGAAAGAACGTGGAGGTTCCTCAAGGCAAGCAATTTTGAAGTACATCATGGCCAACTTCAACGTCGGAAAAGATGCCAAGTCAGTAAACGCTCATTTAAAACTTGCACTCAGAGCTGGAGTTAAGAACAACAGTTTGAAGCAGTCCAAGGAACTGGAGCATCCGGATCTTTCAGAATTGGAGAGGCAAAACAAGCTAAAAGAAGCCAGCAAAGGCAAAGAAAGCAGTTAAACCTAAGGCCGCCAAGCCTAAGAAGGCAAAGAGCACACCTAAGAAAAAGAAGGCAGCAAAGAAACCAGCTGGAGAGAAAAAGGCAGCCAAGCCTAAAGCTAAGAAACCAGCAGCAAAGAAAGCAGCCAAGCCAAAGAAGGCAGCCAAGTCACCAGCTAAAAAGAAGGCAGCCAAACCAAAAGCCAAGAAGACACCAAAGAAGAAGTAAACTGTTCCAGACTTCAGTCTGCAGAGGCTATTCAGCCACCAAAAGCCCTTTTAAGGGCTACCCAATTTGTTCAAAAAGAATCTACAATTGTTGTACATCAGTTATCAAACTAAATATAGCTGAGCCCTACCCTGTCCTTTTCTTTTCTCTTCACTCTGCACTGTTCTTTGAAAAAAAATTTCAGTCAAATTATTTCCATTTTATGCTTCATTTCACTGCTTAAGAGTATACTATTTCTAACATTTATGCAGTTGCCTTTTGGGAAAATTATTTTTAGTAAGGAAATATTAAGGATATATCATTTTACTTTCACGCACATATTTTTTGAACTGTTTAAAATTCTTTCTAAACAATATTCGATTAAACTTCAACCTAAGAATAAAGAAAGTGATAGTTTTTTTTTATTTATTCTTTTTATTTGGGGGGAGGGCAAATACACGTATGCAATGTCAAAGGTTGGCCGTCTATTTCATATCAACTAGTCAATGGGGAGGTAACTCTAAATTAAACTCAGTACTTTTTTCGGTACTAATATACTGTAAAAATGTGCACAATACAAAAGATGTATGGATGTATTGTCAACATACAAGTAAACAAATAGAAAATGAATGCAGTGACGGTTGTCTGTTATTTTTTTGTTGTTAAAATTACTACAATTGTGTATTAAAAGTTAGCAGGAAACTCTTTAAGTATGGAGGTTTTTGTTAAACATTTGACAGTTAGGCAATTATTTTTCATTTTATTACATGCAGATATATAATATAGTGCGAGTGTACTTTATACATTCATATATCATCAGTCTTTTATGTTTGGACTCGCTTTTCATCGTGGTTCTACCGTCGGAGATATGTGTTTGGGGGTGGGGAGAGTAAAAGGGGCGTTCATGTTATTGACGATAGCTGATTATGTAACCATATTTAGACTTTTCTTCACCTCTCGAATTCTCCTTTGTTTTACTCGTGTATGAATTAAATGCACCTACTTGCTTTTATGTTTCTTTCAAATGGGTTGTCCTGTTTGTTTTTCTCTTTTTTTTTTCTCTCTGTTTTTTAGTGTTTTGACGACTTGTCTGTGTCTTTGTTATGTCATTTTAATCTGTTCAAAGCACGCGAGATGAATAAACCAGAAACAATACAGTGACGTCACATACGTAGCATGTCTACTGTTATGAACTAAAACAAGGATGGACGGACATTTGTACAAAAGGTAAGAAAGGGTTTATTTCTTTGATAACATGTATCATGCATTCTAAAGAATTGTTCACGAAATTGAAGGATTCGAATATAACAGAAGATGTGTTTCATATTTTTCATGTATGATCGTTTGAATGAATGAATGAATGAATAAGTGGTGTGTGTATGCATGTTTTGATTGTTTTTCATGTGTGTGTGTGTGTGGTGTTTGCGTGAGATGTTTTGTATGTGTATGGTTGCATGAATGTTTGGTATGTATTTGTATAATGTTTGATGTTGTGTGTGTTTGCATGTAAAACTGAATCTTGTTTGTATGATTTTTTTACTTTGAGGGTCTGGACGGGGTCCCCATTTCTGTAATCTTTAATCTTTTATGCTATTTCTTTATTCTTTATTTTTTGGCCAATAATTCTCAATTCTTTTTTTTTCACATTTCTATTTTCTTTTTTTCCCTATTTTGCTCTTTTCTTTATATTTTTTGGCCTTTTTCTGCACTTTTTTGCCCATTATTCTCTTTTTCTCTAAACCCCACCAGAACCCTCGTGTAAGAATTGTATAGATTATATGTTGTATAAATGTGATTGTATAAAAAATATGTATTGGAAATTCTTGATTTTGTTGTAATTTTGTCTTTCATGAATAATACTATGATAAAGGAGTTTTATGTCAAGGTTATAACAAAACGAATGAAAACAACATATTGCATGCGTCCGAAGCGCTTTTCTACGGTTAACTTCATCAGGAACGCTCAAAGCTGAATCTTTGAAAGCCAAGAATATATAAGGACCCGAAAACGTTGAAGATCTATAAACCAAACAGGACATAAAAATCCTAGCCAAATCCAAATAAGGCCAACGACAATAGTTATGTAACATTTTTTATGTGTCTGTGTAAATATAAAGAGGATGTGCATTTAAAGCATAATAACCTCTCCGGAGCACCTAATCTTGCTTTCGTTTTTTTTTTTTATTGTAGTTCGTATTACCCGTATTTTCCTTTTGTTCACACACTAATGTTGTTGTTTTGATTTGATTCGTTTGCCTACGATAACTGTCCTCATGGTATCCGTTTTAATTCCCCTTGAACATCACCCTTCTACCATTGTTTCATTTGACACCTGCAATAGTCAGAAGTTGACAAATTTATGATTTTGTTTGTGGTTTGAAACAAACAGGAAAGTTTCTTATTCCACTTGACTTTGTAGATAAATTAATCACACATAGATATGAAGGTCACATATAAAAAAGAAGATGTGGTATGATTGTCAATGAGACAACTCGCCACAAGAGACCAAATGACACAGAAATTAACAACTATAGGTCACCGTAAGACCTTCAACTATAGACAAAGCAAATACCGCATATAGTCAGCTATAAAAGGCCCCGAAATGACAATTCAAACGAGAAAACTAATTGCTTAATTTATGTACAAAAAACGAACGAAAAACAAATATGTAGGACCAAAATTGCAAGAAGTTTTGCCAAATACATCTTGGGTAATTCACGTGGTAGATAATCCTATACGTGAGGAAAACCCATTACAAATGTTGACAAGCATATATATATGATTTAAAAAAGAACTTTAAAGTTTGCAAAAGCCGGACTACATGCAGGAGTCATAGATGCTCGGTAGCATGGTCAAAGAAATACATCAACAAAATTCCATTGTCTAAAGTGCACCAATAAAATCTGATACGAAGTATAGCGAAATCAGAGAACTATATTTTAATAAGATTGTAAAGTGCACGTTATTATTTGTGTATACACGTATTGCTGTGTGTTTTGTTTTTTTACATTGCCTAGAGGTATAGGGGGAGGGTTGAGATCTCAAAAAACATGTTTAACCCCCGCCGCATTTTTGCGTCTGTCTCAAATCAGGAGCCTCTGCATGGCCTATGTTTGTCTTGTATAATTTTGGATTTTAGTTTCTTTTATATATTTCGGAGTTTAGTATGACTTCCATTACCAATGAACTAGCACACATTTTTGTTTAGGGGCAATCTGAAGCACGCCTCCGGCTGCGGGATTTTCTCGCTGTATTGAAGACCCATTGGTTGCCTTCGGCTGTTTTCCGCTCTGCTTTGGTCGGGTTGTTGTCTCTTTGATACATTCACCATAACCATTCTCAATTATACTGCTTGTTTATATTAAAATTGTGGAGGCCTCGTGCGACTTCTGGCGCGGAGAGAATTAAGGTTAAGGTAGTTTATATTAAAATTTAATATGACGTGGTATGATTCACAATGCGACTCGGAACATAAAGTAGCTCTCTGAAAAGTTCCCAAAGCTAGATTAAATTAAACGACATTTCAAATACATATTCTAGATATTGGTTTTATTCGTTCGAATCTAGAATGTCTGTGAAATTTCGCTCAGGTTGAATAAAAATGTTTTTTGAAGTTTTCGTAAAAATCTGCAACCAAACAATGGCGCGTGAACTTTTTGTGTGTTTCCCTCCAGCTGAAAACAAACTTATTACGACGAGTATCATACGTCCAGTGAATAAAAACGGAAAGAAACCTGTAGAGAAATGATATTTCTTCCGCTGCACAATTTTACGACGGTAGAATATTTTTCTATGGAGAAAAACTCGTAAATTTTCTGTCCACATACCTGCGATGACAAATCAGTCGGTTCTACTTTAACTATTAATATCTTTCTACTGTGTTCATTGAAAAATACACAGTTTATCTAACCTGCAAGATTAATGACTGTTGAGCAATTTGATATGCTATATGTGAATGTTTTGATAGAATTATACTAAAATTATCATAAAAGTCTTCGAAGAAGCACATAATCATTTTACCGAGATCGCGTAATGGATTTTACAAGTTATTTTTAAGGGTGTCTTCGTCGAGGTCCGCGTTCGTCTGCTATAAATAAACGAGGCCTGAAATGGCGTCATTTTCAAATCGTTATTCGTAGTATTAACTTCGCTAAGGATAATATTTTGAATCGTTCAAAATGGCAGACGTAGCAGCACCAGCACCAGCACCAGCTAAATCACCAAAGAAAAGGCAGCAGCCAAGCCAAAGAAGCCTTCAGCACATCCTAAATACAGCGAGATGATTGGGAAAGCCATCGCCGCTTTGAAAGAACGTGGAGGTTCCTCAAGGCAAGCAATTTTGAAGTACATCATGGCCAACTTCAACGTCGGAAAAGATGCCAAGTCAGTAAACGCTCATTTAAAACTTGCACTCAGAGCTGGAGTTAAGAACAACAGTTTGAAGCAGTCCAAGGAACTGGAGCATCCGGATCTTTCAGAATTGGAGAGGCAAAACAAGCTAAAAAGAAGCCAACAAAGGCAAAGAAAGCAGCTAAACCTAAGGCCGCCAAGCCTAAGAAGGCAAAGAGCACACCTAAGAAAAAGAAGGCAGCAAAGAAACCAGCTGGAGAGAAAAAGGCAGCCAAGCCTAAAGCTAAGAAACAAGCAGCAAAGAAAGCAGCCAAGCCAAAGAAGGCAGCCAAGTCACCAGCTAAAAAGAAGGCAGCCAAACCAAAAGCCAAGAAGACACCAAAGAAGAAGTAAACTGTTCCAGACTTCAGTCTGCAGAGGCTATTCAGCCACCAAAAGCCCTTTTAAGGGCTACCCAATTTGTTCAAAAAGAATCTACAATTGTTGTACATCAGTTATCAAACTAAATATAGCTGAGCCCTACCCTGTCCTTTTCTTTTCTCTTCACTCTGCACTGTTCTTTGAAAAAAAATTTCAGTCAAATTATTTCCATTTTTTGTTTCATTACACTGCTTAAAGAGTATACTATTTCTAACATTTATGCAGTTGCCTTTTGGGAAAATTATTTTTAGTAAGGAAATATTAAGGATATATCATTTTACTTTCACGCACATATTTTTTGAACTGATTATAATTCTTTCAAAACAATATTCGATTAAAATTCAACCTAAGAATAAAGGAAGTGATAGTTTTTTTTATTCTTTTTTGTGGGGGGGTGCAAATCACACATTTAAACTTCAACCGAATAAATCATTTTTCTCATTATGTGATTTTTTTCTCCCTTCTTATTCATGTTCATTTGACTGAAATTTTTTAGAGGACTTTTTCTACACGTATGCAATGTCAAAGGTTGGCCGTCTATTTCATATCAACTAGTCAATGGGGAGGTAACTCTAAATTAAACTCAGTACTTTTTTCGGTACTAATATACTGTAAAAATGTGCACAATACA
Source organism: Mytilus coruscus (assembly GCA_017311375.1). Lineage (NCBI taxonomy): Eukaryota > Metazoa > Mollusca > Bivalvia > Mytilida > Mytilidae > Mytilus > Mytilus coruscus. The sequence continues at coordinate 18,362 of JAASAO010001117.1, read as the reverse complement.
AAAAGATGTATAGATGTATTGTCAACATACAAGTAAACAAATAGAAAATGAATGCAGTGACGGTTGTCTGTTATTTTTTTGTTGTTGTCAAAATTACTACAATTGTGTATTAAAAGTTAGCAGGAAACTCTAAAGTATGGAGGTTTTTGTTAAACATTTGACAGTTAGGCAATTATTTTTCATTTTATTACATTCAGATATATATAGTGCGAGTGTACTTACATTCATATATCATCAGTCTTTTATGTTTGGACTCGCTTTTCATCTTGGTTCTACCGTCGGAGATATGTGTTTGGGGGTGGGGAGAGTAAAAGGGGCGTTCATGTTATTGACGATAGCTGATTATGTAACCATGGTCCTGCCTTTTTTTTATTAGTTTGTCCGGATTTTTGTTACATTAATCGTCATCCGGCCTTTTTTGCCAAGTTGCTCATCCTGCCTTTTCATATCTTTCGCAAGTTTTAGGTATTCGACTAAGAATAGTGTGATTTTTTTTTTCTGATTCATTTTACTTAATTTTGAGAAAAAACCCCGAAATTCTAAGTAAATTCAGAACATGTAACCAACCATACTTTGTTTAGAGAAAAATGGAGATGGCAAACCATGGCACAGTGGAAGGAAATGTACTTTATAAATCTCAGCGATATACTTAATAAATTTTATAATTAACTGTTTTGCTATTCTCGGTTGAAAAACGAACGTAAATTATATATTGTAAATATTTTTAAAATAGTTACATAGAAAACAATCAGTTTTTAAAAGCGTGTTTATTCATTAAATGTATTGATAAAAAGTGGGTCCCTTCTTGTACATGCATTCAGTCATCCTTATTAATAATTTCTTAATATTTCGTTTATCAGTTTATCTTACATGTATGATTTTGTATTTCATTTTAAATACGCATGCATACTACACGTCACTTTGGCGGATAGTTCAACAATGTTATGCAAATCACTATTCTTACGGTATGAAATTAAAAGAAAAGTTTTCAGCCAATTAAAATCGAAAACAGTACATTTATATTGTTCCTTATAAACTATTATATTTCTCACAAGTATTTATTTATCTTTTTAGTTCCACACATACAAAAGAAAAAATCTTCGCCGATGTAACATTTCAATCCTTTTTACACCAACATGCCTTCACTGAATTCATTTGAATTTCGTGGTGACCATGATAGTACATTGCATACTACGTCCTCATTCACGTGTACAAATGATACGATTATTGTTGTTTTGTTACTATATTTCGGGGACAATTTGCTCCGTTTATAATACGTAATTTCTGAATGACCAAACGCTTAGCTACTGTGTAACGTTCTGTATGTTCGTTTTATAGCATGAAAACACTAAAAGAGGAATGTGCAACCCATCATAAATTATTGTAATTATTGTAATGGATCAGTATTATGAGATCCTTATTATAAGTAACTACGACATTGAAAGAAATTAAAAGTGATTCCTTAATCATCCGTACAAAAGCGGCACATGCATTTTATTTCATCCTTATATTTTTCATAATGCGGTACAAAATAATTATTTTGCTGCAGTAAAATATTTCGACACAACTATTTGAAATTCACAAAACATTTATTTAATTCTTTTGACCAAAGATTTGTAAACTATACATTGTCAAATCCTTGTTTTTACGTTCGTAGTAACATAGTACATTCCATAGTCAGTCACCTGTGTCAATTCACGTGCACACTACGATTGTTGTTGTATTTGAATCTTTCGGCCAATGAAATGAGACGTTACAAGTTGTTTGTTTGTGATACGCCAGAATGTTATCAATGAACTATCAAACGCTAAAGTTGACTGCATTTCAGTGTAAGGGAAAGCCAACTGTAAATGCAAAATCATTTCTAGCTACTGTTCAATGAACAATATTTGAATAAATGACTGCCAATTTAATAATTATGTTGATGATGGCATCCAACGCACTTTCCATATTGAAAGGAATGCCATGACGATATAACATCAACAAACTGCATGGCCAACAAGATAAAACTCGATGACAATTGATCACTGAATTATTTTAATAGGTGAAAAGTCTGCAGAAAAAAATAAAGATGATGAAGAAAATGATGAAGAAGATGATGATGATGATGAAGAAGTGAATGGATTATCTCCTCCTGCTCAAAAGAGACAAAAAACTTGACATGGCATAAATGAATTTTAAATGTACACTGAAGAAGAAACTTAAGACTGTACTGTACTACAATTAAATGTGATGGACAAATTATATATTTTTTTCATTGTTGTATCTTTCATTTTAGCTAGTAAAATTTACTTTCATATTCTGTTTTAGAATTTTCATTTTTGACATATATTGGTCATATATTGCCTCAAACACAGACTGTATCTTATTTTCGTTACATTGACAACAGTCAGTTTTTACTACTCCATTTTGTCATAACCGCTATAGGGTATGAGATGAATATACTTAAGACAAAAATTTCATGAAATATTTAGAATTACATATAATACAATGAATAAAAAACACATAGGTACAAGTGATGCTGAGGTGTAAGTGTAAAGAAAATAATAATACTGAAAGTAGATCGGTCTGTCAGTCTGTCTGTCTATTCATCAGTCCTGTTCTTGCCATCCCACCCCTCTGAAACCATATCAAAATCAAACTGTGTAGGTTACTGTTAAGGACATACTAAATAGATTTGCAAAATGACAGGAAATTATGATTCAATTTTTATTCTTCTTAGAGTTATAGAAAATAGAGAAAGGATATGGAGTAAATGTACATGGGACAAAATCGCACACAATACATAGAAAACATAGAAAATTATCAATGAACAGGGCTTTTATTCCTGTTCTTCATCTTGACAGTTGATGTAGGGTCTTCAACAATAAACAAATCATTCATACCCCACAACAAGGTCAAGACGGCCCCTAGCGTCGACTTAAGCGGTACTATTGATAAAAATAAAGTAATTTTGAAAGACATCGATCGCCGCTAAAATATGCCTTGAAGTTACACATGTCAGGAGCGGTCAATGAATTATATAATTTATAATTACGGGCGAGGTTATGCCCCCATTGAACTTAGAATTTTGGTCTTAATATACTACTGCAACAGTTAGTTGTAGACGTTGCGCACGATGTTGGTACCAATTCCATTTTGCTATAGATTAGCATAAAAATAAATACGTAGATTGGTCAGTTCGATAAAAATATAGTGATTTCTGTTTGAATTCATTACATTAGACTTGAAATTAAAGAAAAAAAAGGATCCGTAATTTAAAATACCAGGAATTATAACACTTAATTATCCCATTTTACGCAAAAACGTAATGTCCAACGTTTCATTTTGTGTGCAAAAGATCAGAGTTCCGTTTCTTTCCTACGGTATTTTTTCTCCGATCATCGTAAAACTTCACAAGAATATTGCTATTGTTATAGTTATTCGCGTGTTAAAACAAAATAAATATCACTGATCGGGAAAATGTTATTTTTGAAAACGGTCTGAAAAATGTCCAAGCATATGCAAGGTAAGTATACTTCGGGTTTGCGCATTTATACTGTGAAATTGAAAAAGCTGAGAGGAAACAAATTTGTTATATTTTGAAAGTTTTTTTTACTCTTCTCCTACTTCATGATATTTTTTTGCCGGAAACCATGCGTATAGTTTGTATTGCAATGACTTCAAAAAGTATAGCCATTTTGTTCGAACGAAAAAAACGCTGTATTTTCTTTAAAATTGAGGTTTTAACCAGCTGTATATCAAATAAGCATAGTTAGATCATAGAAAATGAAACTTGTCGGTAAAGGTTTTTTCAGTTTTTCTTTTTAAACAATATAGTGTTTCATATTTTTTCGTTAGACAACAAGGTTTTTAGATCGTTTCAAAAAGTATAGCCGTTTTGTCCCAACGTTCGCAAAACGTAATTGATGTCATGCTCTGGTTTTTAATTTTATATCGTCATTATTATTTCCAGTTTAATTCGAATGAAAATAGCAACTCATCTGAATCCACATAACAGAATTTCATGAAACTTTGTAGTTAAATAGGACATACTATGTAGATGTGTATATCTACAAGAACTTATCTTTTGTAGGAGTTATGAGTCTTTGAACTTAGGATTCTGGTGAGATTTTGTTTGTCCGGTGACAATGTGGGGGCATGGGGTACATGAGCATGCTTGCTACGATTCTTTAAGTTTCAAAATTGAAATAACAGCTTGAGTGAATAAATTTAAAAAGAGATGTGGAGTATATGCCAATGAGACACATCATAACAAAACAAAAACAACAGGAAGAGATCTTGATATGATCTTCAACAGATGCCTATATAATGTCTGAATCATTAATGTGACTATAAAAGCAAACAAAATTGAACTTTCTAAAAAGCTATGGACTGCTTCGCTTTACCCTAATTTAAGGTAATATGTGTGCATGTGGTTGTTGAATTAGTATTGGAAATGTGGTATTTTTTAGATATTGATTGATATGAAATGGATGTACTTTAAAAGAGTGTGCGTTATCCACCCATGCTTTAAAAAAAATTAAATTTCTTAATGAAAATTAAAACAGTTATAAATAGACACGACTCTTGGGGTGTTCCTTTCTGGAGGTGTGCCTAGCTTGTCAGAAGTTATAAAATACAGATAATGCATTTTTGTAAACATTGTATAGGAGCATTGTTTAGCAAAGCAAATCGTGCAAATTGCAGAGTAACAATGCATATAAACACGTATTAATAATTGATATTTCAATATTGAATTTATCTGTGAAATGTATGCATAATAATACGAACATGAATTAATGACAGTTGATCGGCATTTGATGTCTTATCCTGGACGAGAAAAGTCTGTAATTCTTCATCTCATTTAAGCCAATAGTTGTTGCTGTATCTCAGCGCATCATAACGAAACCAATCAGAATCTATACGTGATAGTTAATTTATTCAAGATGGCTTTTATTTCGGCTGAAACTAATAGCTCGCACCGTGATGCGAAGCAAAAAAATCTTCAACTGTGTCTGTTACTCAAATATTAGAAATAAAATCGGTGACATTCCTTGAGATTATTACAAAAAACCTGTATCCAAGACTGCAATGGAAATGACTGTAACAGAGATCTTCATTCAAGAGTCTTACTCTTTTAATCTTTTACTATACACCATTTATGGATGAAAATAAGAATTGTGTTTGAAAGAAGAAACCATAGGTTTTAAAAATACATGATCTTTCTCTATAACACATCCCAAACCTCTACTTTTATTCTAAACTGTGGGATGAATTAGAAATTGACCAACACTATCATGAGGTGCATCAAGTTTATATAAGATTTTTTTCTGCAAGCAACCAATGACAACTTTGTTTCTATATTGGAAATAACTATTCAAAGAACTGATTATGGTCCCACATAACAGTCACAGATTTGGTGGATATTATAATGGATCATAATGTCTCTACTGTATAGATGAACAGATTGCACGTATCTAATATAGTAATATGTGTCTGTCCGTCTGTGTCAAGTTACTTTTATACTATTCAACTTACGTTAACCAAACTTGGTATGCAGTTGCATCATGGGCTTCAAGGGATGTGTCATATCCAAAAGTCAGGTCACTCATAATTTTTGTACCATAGAACTTAGGTAGACCAATTTTGTTATGCTGATACAACATGGGATTGGGGTGTATCATTTACCAAAGTAAGGTCACTCTGACTTTGAAATTGTCCTATGACCCCCGTGATAGTAAAACGTTTTCTGATTTGTGTTTGGTGTATAACTATTCTTCTGTATCACTAATGCCTCGTTCACACGTACATTTAATTCGAATTGAATACGAATCGAATACGAATCGAATTCGCCAATCGCGTTCACACACTCTTCTTTTTTAATTCGAATTGATTGGAATTGGTTAATTCGAATTATCCAATTTGCATTAAAAATACGCTTTTGTTAATACGAATTAAAAGTTAACGTCGTTTGGACAGTTTAGCGAATTTGACGCGCATTGCAATTCGAATTAGAATTGACGTTAGGACGTAAAACGTTTCAAATGCGAATTAAACTAATTCGAATTAGTTAATGCGAATCGAATTCGAATTACGTGTGAACTCAGCATTAGAATGACAAAACTTTGTATGCGGAGACATTATTCTGATCTTGATACTAATTTGTGAATTTTCAGTAAACAACAATGAGCTTTTGTCATCACTTCGAGTCTCTTGTTGTCTGATATCCTTTACAAAAATCTTTTCCTCTAAGCATAGCATAACAAGATCTACAAATAAGTCAACATTACCGAAATTGTTGATCGACATCTGATTGAAGTTATTGCACTTTAATGACGTTTTTTACAAATTATTTTGCATTTTTTGCCTGTAATCTTGAAAACTATAATAGATTTGAACTTAAGAAATCAAAAATATATCAGCAGATAAATTTACTCATGAGTCAACATGACCAAAATCATTTATTGACTTCTTTTTTAGTTATTGGTGTTCTTTTTAAAATATTATCTGGGCACTCCGGCTTCCTCCACCATTAAAAACTGGCCGCCACGAAATATTAGATCTGAACTCCGTAGAGCTTGGCGGCATGAGATTGCTAGACAGAGGGACGAGAAGTATGCTGAAATTATGAATACTCGGTCCAGTGACACTAAATCATTTTACAAGTTAATAAATAATCAGCGCAAGCAAGGAAAGTCCTCTATAGCTGAACTCACAGTACAAGGAAAAGTTTATGACAATTCAGCAGAAGAAATAATAAAGGGGTGGAATAAACATTTTGCAAATCTGGCTACACCTGCTGCTACTCCTGAGGATGACTATATCAACAGGGAGGCATACATTGATGTCATAATGGAATCCTGTCTTGATGACGCAATTCCGATTTCTTTTACAATTTTAGAAGTTCAGAATGCCATTAACAAATTAAATAAAAATAAAGCTCCTGACATTTATGGAATAACAGCGGAACACTTCATCCATGGTGGACCAGACCTGGCTGGTGCATTGACAAAAAATAATTAACACCATCTGTATATCATGTGCTATCCCAGATTACATCAAGATGGGAATTTTGTCACCGATTTTCAAAAAGAAAGGTTTACCCACAGATCCTAAAAACTACAGAGAAATAACAGTTCTTCCTGTTACTGGCAAAATCCTAGAAATACTACTTAAGGAAAACCTATGGCAAATTATTGCAACCATCCAAAACCAATTTCAGAGAGGATTTACGTCTAAAATATCACCATTGTTTTGCGCTCTTCTACTTAATGAAGTGATTATCGATGCAGTATACAGGAAAACACCTTTATATGTAGCTCTGCTTGATGCAAAATCAGCTTTTGACGTCATAAACCACAGTATAGCTTATATAGAAAGTTATATCTAGCAGGGATCTCTGGCTCATTATGGCTACTTTGCATGATCTAAGTGTTGGTGCACAAACTTCAGTTTGATGGGAAAATCTGGTCTCTGAACCCTTCGATATTAAGCAAGGAGTTAGGCAGGGTGGAATACTAAGCACAGAATTATACAAACTATATATAAATGACATTCTTGACCAAGTAGAGGACAGCACACTGGGATCCTATATTGGACACATTCACTGTCCTATACCAACTTGAACAGATGATGTCACTCTGGTAGTAAATGATCCTACCAATATGCAAACCCTATTAACAACCGTGGAGAATTACAGTCAACAGGAGAAATATTCACTACAGCCTACAAAATGTAAAATTATTAAAACTGGGAAACCAAAATTAGCGGATAAATTCAATTTCACATTAAATGATACACCTATTCAAAATGCTGAAACTGCTGTACATTTAGGAATTACTCACAGCAGTAACCCGCGGCAAACCATCCCAATCCATATCCAGGAAAACATCAACAAAGCCAGGAGAACAATGTACAGTTTGATGGGGACAGGCCTGCATGGCAAGAACGGCCTTAATCCTGTAGCATGCCTACAATTATTCCAAGTTTATGTGTTACCAGTACTCATTTATGGCTTAGAAATACTATTACCAAATTCTACACAATTGGAACCAATTGAAGTTTTCCATCGGAAAAGCATCAAACAAATCCTATCTATTCCCACTAACACAACAGACATGGCTGTGTATATACTGTCGGGTACGATTCCAGTAATCAGTAAAATCCATAAACTAGCTTTGGGAACTTTTGCAAACATTTCAAGACAAGAGAAATCTATAGAAAGACAAGTCGCAGAAAGACAAATCCTCATCTCAACAGCCGTAAAGGACAGTTGGTTCACAAAATCAGATCTTTATTAATTAAATATAGCCTACCATCAATCTTTAACATTTTAGATGATCCACCTTCAAAATTAAAATGGAAGAACTCTATCAGGAAAGCAATTGACACCTTCTGGGTTGAACATGTGGTAACCATGTCTGTCTACTACAAGAGTATTTCATTTATTTCTACATCTAATTATAAAACTGGTCAACTATACAATACTCTAGCAAGTGTCCAGACATTTGCAAAGACATCCAGCATCTCCCATCAAACTTAGACTCCTTACTGGAACATATATTCTCCAATGTAATAGGGCAGCTTTCAACCAAGATGACATCAACCCAACATGTCTCATTTGTGAGGAGGACGCTGAAACAGACTATTTCATTTATTAATGTCCTGCTTTAGCCTCTGCTAGAAACTATCACCTGCTTGTGTAAATGCTCTTTGTTCCGACGTTGGAAAGTTCCGGGCCGAAAGAACTAACTAGCCGAAAAGTTCCGGAGGAACTTATTAACTAGTTACTTTGTTCTTCCTCTGGTTTAAAAGTTCCACCGGAACAAAGTGACTAGTTGAAAAGTTCCAACGGAACATATCAATTAGTTAGAAAGTTCCTTTTGCCAAATTAGTCAAAACCGGAACTAACAAACTAACCCAAAAGTTCCAACGGAACTTATAAACCAGGCAGAAAGTTCCATTTGGAGAATTGATGCAAAGTAAAAGCGCAACATATTATATTTGAACCTTTCAAAGGAAACCAAGATACTGATTACAAAAGTCAAAAGGAACTTATCAACTAGCCACAAAGTTCCTCTTTGGCAAATAAGTCAAAACCGGAACTAACAAACTAGCCCAAAAGTTCTAACGGAACTTATCAACCAGTCACAAAGTTCCATTTGGAGAATTGATGCAAAGAACCACATGAGGAGGGGAGGGGGGTATTCTTCCTCTCTTGAGGATTGCATGATAATGCAACTTATTCCGTTTTATGTGAGCTATGAAATACAACTTAAATTTTGCATATTTGTCCCCAAAGAAACCCCTTTCAGTGCGTTGGGTATTCTTGTAAATTAATGATTTGCTCTTATATATACTGATACTCATTCTTCCCCCTCTTTCTACAAAAAGGACGAAATATGGTATATTCGGAACGATGTAACTAGTTGTTCTGTTTCACAGAACTATTCAACTAGCTACATTGTTCCGGGACTTTTCAACTAGCTATTTTTTCCGAAACTTTTCGACTGCACTCGGAATAAAACAACTAGTTGGGAAGTTCCATGGGAACAAATTAAATAACTAGTTGAAAAGTTCCGCCGGAACAAAGTAACTGACGGAACATAGTGGCTGTTACACTTGAACTTTCACACATTATCAATAAAAGCGAGCTCTGCGCGAAATGTAGAACATTAGAAAAACTAAAAATCAGTACACAACTAATATTGGATGCTAGTGCCTTGCTGTGTAACTGTCAATGTAAATGTGGATGTACAGATTTTCTTCATCTTGTAGAATACATAAGTAGAAAACTTTGCTTTGCTTTGCACATTAGACGTAATACAATATTATTAACATTACCGGTGAATAAAAAGAAAGGGTTGCTTGCAACCACTCAGTCAAAGGCGTGAATATTTAAAATCTTAATTATCTTTTATTTTAGATTTTAATAGTGTAATAAACATTTAGTGGGTGTTAAATACATCATATTCTACTCTCTAACCAGAGGTGTGCCTTTGAAAGGCAGGATCTTCACACAAGACAAGACAATAGCCTAAATGTGGTGCTTAAAAGAGGCGTTAAACACCAAAATCAACCAATCAAATTTCATTTCTTATATTTTTCTACCCAGCCAGTTACTCAAGTATGAAGTGAGTAGATTTCAAGTGAAAAGATTTTTACCTGTAGGTATGATCATGTGACTTACAGGTTAGGATTTGAATTCAAATTAGTTTGATTTTTACTTTGGACAAAGACTTGCATTATTTCCTGAAAATTTTTGAAGACATGAAAAAGTTTAAAGTTTCATGACGAGTTTAAGGTATTTAATGTAGTAATAATTATTTACTGTAATGTATTCTGTTCTGGATTTCAAACTTTTAGTTCCAGAAAATTACTTTTAAGGAATTAAAGATTTCACAAATTTTTCATACATAGTAAGGGAGCTACCATTTGATTTTTATGGGGGTAGGATGAAATTTGAAAAAGGCAGGACAGGAGTTTTGAGTAAAAAAAAGGCAGGATGACAATATATGTAAAAAGGTCAGGATAAACTAATAAAAAAGGCAGGACCAACAAATAGAGTGAATAATAAAAGTCAGGACAGAGATTACAACTAAAAGAAAATGCAGGACAAAATTTTTCATCCTAGCCCCCACCCCCCATAAAAATCAAATGGTAGCTCCCTAAGGTTGGATGGGAAACACAATGATGACTCTTAACCATTTCTTTATGTTGGTTTATTTATTTGAGAAGTATAACATTTTTGACTTGTTTTAATATTGAATGTTTCTTTTCAGTTCTTGGATTATAGGAACTTATAGTCATCTAAATTGGAAAACCAGACACTATAGCCATTATACAGATGTTCAACAATGCTAGACTCAGAGTATATACAGTCAGGACACAGTTCCCGCTAAAAATGTCCTATAAATCATTTCAACTAAAATCGATATTTTTCAAAGAAATTGTACTTTCAGCAGTGGCGGATCCAGAAATTTTCATAAGTGTGCGCCCACTGACTGCTTAAGAGGGGGCCCGCTCCAGTCATGCTTCAGTGATTCCCTTTATAATCAACCAAATTTTTCAAAGAAAGGGGGCCCTGAAAACCCTCTAAATCCGCCTCTGTTCAGTAGCTATTTAAAATGCCACAAAGGTCAGTAAAAGACATTTAATTAAACAAGCAGGTTATAAAATCATCTCCTTGAGCAGTGGCGGATCCGGGGTTGGAACCCCTTTTTGAACGATCAATGCATTTGAATGGGGACATATAGTTGGAACCCCTTTATCCTGGGTTAGGAACCCCTTTATAAATGGCTGGACCCGCCCTGCCCTTGAGTTTACTAATATAATAAATTGGGACCATGGTATCTATTTGGAAAGCTTATTATATGTAATTTCCTTTGGCTTTAGTTCATCATAATCATTTGGCAAAGTTGGCTGTGTTTGCGCCACAAATGTAATTTTCCCTTTCAAAATCTAAGGACTACGGGTAATCTCATTGGTTGTACACCAAAAAAAAAACAATGTTACATCATTGATTAATTTCCCTTTTTAAGATTTTTTTAAACCAATCATAACGTTTTTGTGTATGCTTTTGAAAATATTACAGCAAATTGATCACAGAAAAACCATTGCAGCTGAAAAAGGCATATATATATATGGAAAAGTAAATTGAATTTTGTATTTCAGAGAATTTACAAGACTATCCACAACATTCTCATTTTGATGAATTGTTAAACCACAGAAACTTAAAGAAGACCTACAGAAAACCTAGGCTGTATAGTATATACAACAATATAAAAGAATCGGCCAGTTGCGTTCATCTATAAGGTATCTATTGGTTGAATATTACATTTCCCCTCATCATTTTTCAACATTGAAATGATTTTTTTTAAGTACAATATTAATTACCTTGCTTATTAAAAAGGCTTTGAAAGGCATAAACATGTTGAAATTATGTTGCACAGCCCTATGTTTTGAACTTTGTAAAGAATAATAGTGCATATGAACTTAAGATTCCAGGATATGATTTTTGTCTCACTTGACAGAGTAAAAAAGCAAGACATAGGTATGCTGTTTTCGGCGGCGGCGGCGGCGGCGTCAACAATGTATTAGTTTGTGATAAGGTCTAGTTCATGGGGAACCACTAGTGGTAGGTTTATGATAATAGGTCTGCAGTTGTATAAGCATTGGCATATCTCATTTCCATGGAGACTTTTTGGCCCTGCCCCCTTAATTATGGTCTATTGACTGTAATTTTTGCTTAGTTTTCATGTATTAGTTTATGATTAGGTTAGTTTATGGGGAACCACTAGTGGTAGGTTAATGATAATAGGTCTGCAGTTGTATAAGCAATGGCATATCTCATTTCCATGGAGATTATTTGGCCGTGTCCCTCAGTCATGGTCTATTGACAAACTTTGCTTAGTTTTCATGTATTAGTTTGTGATTAGGTTAGTTTATGGGGAACCACTAGTGGTAGGTCAATGATATTTGGTATGCAGTTGTATTAGCATTGGCACATCTCATTACCATGGATATTATTTGACCCCACCCCTCAGTTATGGTTTATTGACTTTGAAATTTTGCTTAGTTTACATGTATTAGTTTTTTAAAGTTTGTTTAAAGGAAACTACTTATGATAAGTCAATGGTATTTGGTATGCAGTTGTATTAGCTTTGGTACATCTCATTTCCATGGAAATTGCTTTGCCATGTACCTTCAGTCAGGGTTCATTTACTTTGAATAATTGCAAAACTTACATGTTAATTTTAATTTCAACATTTGCATTATTGAAATTACAAAAAGCGAGACATTTCTCTGTGATAACAGTTTATTTATGAAACTTTATAGTAATTTTTTTTTTTTAAATCCTTATAAGGAGTTCCTTTTGGAAATTGCATTATCTACATTTACAGAGGTTCAACCTATAAGCTAGCAAATCTGAACAGAAAAAAAAACAAATGACTGGGTTTGACAATATAAATAATACTGGTATTAATAAGGTGATGTGGTGTGATTGCTATTGAGACAATTTCTGTTTATAAACAACCATAGGTCATGGAACAATAACCATAATCAAAGTTAATAATACTTGCATGCAAAAAAAATTTTGATCAGTTATTTTTACAGGACAATATTAATATCTTTTTGAGATAATTATACATGTACTGTAAATTCAGAAATTGTTGCGTGCATTTATTATTGCGAATTTGTCATTTTAGACTATTAAAAATGCAATTTTATTTTTTGTGATATTGAGAAAATCCTGTATAAAAAAAACATTGCAATAATTTCTAAATTTACAGTATTAGAATTTAAGTGAAAATAGCAATGATTAAAGGAGATGCATCAAAGAAAACATATGACCATGTTGTGTCTTTGATTGAAATTGTTTAAAGAAACCAGCAATAATATAAGTTTCCACCCTTTCAAATATTATATACAAAACCGATATTTTTCAGGAACCCAAAAATTGAGCAATGACCTTGAAGAGTAAGCAATGTGTACAGTAAGATATCCAACTTTGTAGTTACCAAAGAGTGGGTAAGAACCTTGTAAGAACCTCGTCTATAATTATACATGGTAAGTATTTTTTGTTGGTTAAAATTATGCATCAGGACACTATAATTTTTTTCTTAGATCCTCATTAGGAAAAAAGGGGATGCAGGTATACATCAATGAAGCAGCAACCCAATGAAAGTATTTTTTCATATCTCAAAGCCCACCCTTAGAAATGAATTGAAGAATGCTCAAATTTTTAGAACTGTTGATATGAAAACTTGTGCAATGCCTAAATCAAACTACAAAATTTCAAGCAGAATTATTGTTTTGAACGGCTTCAAATTTTAGATTTGTTAATTTATGTTCTTTTAAACAAAACTACTAGAGTAGATTTGAAAATCTATGAGATGACACGAAGAGAAAAATTTCAATCCTGTTATTTTTTTAAATACTTTATCATTGGCCTTTAACATTAATTTTTCAATTGCTGTGGTACTTTAATTTATTCAAATTTTTACAAGTGATTGGAAGTTGTTTTGATGAAAATCAACTTTTATCAATGGGAGGTAACTTTGATAGCTTTTTCTTATGTGTTTTTAAATGAAGCAAAATTTCATTTTTAAAAGAAACTGAATTTCTTCTCTCAATTGTTTCTCTTGGTAATGTCTTTTATATTCATAATTGATAATTGAAGATAAAGAATTACAGAAATTGGTTATATAACATAACCCTTTGCCATGCTTACATCAACACATTTTTTTTTTCATTTTCCACAAAAATAAGGCAATGATGTAGGATGCCATTCTAACAAAACACCACAGCATGGAGACCCACACCATCACACTAACATGTCAAAAGTGTATCCTACTTCATAATGCAAATATCATTAAATAATGTTAATATACATGTTTGTGAAAAAGAATTTTTATTTAAAAGATTTTACTCATTTCTACTCTGCAGAGACTATTTCACCAGCACTTTGACTGATGCACAGAGACTTCTGACAAATAAGTACCGGTACTCAATAGAGTTGAATGCACTATTGGCGACCAGGTTTGAGGACGTGGAAAGCACTCTTATCATTGTTGGTAGTTTTAAGTGCTTTGATCTCTTAGATGAGGTCTCACATAGTTACTTATGTTCCTTAGTTTCATAAAAATGTTCAGTGCATTATAACTGCCAGAAATCTGATTGACTTTGACTGTAGACTTATTTTTAGTGTCTGCAGAGTTTAAATGAGTTTGATCAAAACCCAGCTTATCTATTCCAAGTGTTGAGAAGGTTTGATTTCAATATTCCATTAATTTATATTTTTTACTTTTGATAGCAAGGCTGAGGGTTTATGCCCTAGAGTAAACTTTTTTGGACAAAGAGTTTGTCACTGTTCTTCAACAAAAAATTAACGAACAAATTTGTAAAGCTAAGCTAGAGACACGCTTAGGAAAGACTATCTTTTTCTTTGAGGTTGAAATGGTTATAAAAACGTTTCATTATATTGTGTATTTTAAAATATTTATCCCTTAAAGGGTAAGAGGATTTTTTTTTAAATTAATTAAAATGAAATAATATAGTAATATTAATTTGATTTAAGCAGCCACTTGGGTAAATTTTGTAAAATTGAGCTAAAAAACATAGCTGATATATTATTGTTTTCCAAGACAAAAATTGAACCTCATTTTGGTCTGTATTGCATGCAACATTTAATTTGACCAATACATGTAGTAGTGGATGGTTGCACATATATACAGCATGGTCAGATCTTTAAAGGAAAGAAATGTCAAAATTTAATAAAAAAAGAAGCAACCACAAAAAACAGCATCCCTGACTAATTTGGTCCCCATAAAATATTACAGGTAAAACTGAAATTTTTATGCTTCCATTTTTTACTAGCTTGAGAGAAATTTTCTTCGACAGTAAAAATCTTATATTGTTTTTTGACAGCAGTCTTATTCCCTGCAAATTTTATGGTAAAGTGAGGTAAAAAAAACTTTGAAAAAAAATAATTCAAGTTTCTATAAAGGTTTAAAGTTACTTAAAAGAACTAAAAAAAGGTTGTTTTATATATAATAATCTTTTTTTGTTATGTTTTTGTGTAATGCATATTGTATACTTATTGACTGTGTATGAATGGAGTAGTATGTTTATTGTCCTCATGATGCAACTATTGTCCTGAGGCGAGCCGAGGGCAATAGTTGTATCCGAGGGACAATAAACTTACTTTTCCACGAATATCCAGTCCGTAAGTGTTTTATTATATCAAAAAGACAACAGACAATAAATGGCTGTGTTAAATCAACTATCATAATATATAAAGCAGAAACCCAACCATAACGTTTACTTCATAAATATTCTGAAATGCTAAGGCTACGCCTTGCAATGACGCCAACCCTAGATACAATAGGTAAAATTACTACCCTGGTATTTTCAAAATCCTCCATTATTATTGTTGGTGTTTTAACGCCACTTTTAAGCACCGCTTTTGGGCTATTTCGTGGCGGCCAGTTTTATTGGTGGAGGAAGCCGGAGTGCCCGGAGAAACCACCGACCTTCGATAGGAAAACTGACAATTAAGATTGAGTCGAGTGCACCAAGACGAGCGGGTTCGAACTCACAACCTCAGTGTTGACTGGCTAGTGATCCTCCATTATAGCTGCATTGGAAATCCCGCGTAATATGATGAAGCTTGCAGTCAAATAGTTTCAACGAGGTCCAATAGTTGGAAACTATTGACCTGTCCAATAGTTCAAAGCTTGTAAGTCAAAATATTGTGTACTTATTTTATATAGAAAATGATAACTAAGGTATAATAAATATTTATTTTTCATTTCAGGGGGTAAAGTTACTTCAAAGAATTGAAATAAGGTTGGTTGATCCATGTTGTTTTATATGTTTTTATGTGTAATGTTTTATATGTATTTATATTTCATTTTAAGGTTTACCACAGACATTTAATTTATAAATTTTATTTTCGTTACAGATGCATGCAGCTGGGAGGATGTTTCAGTCATAGACCTTGGATAGACTCCGTTGTAGCAGACTAGGGAGAGTAGCATATAGTTCTCGTAACGCTATACAATAGTAACAAGATCATTCTACTCTGAGATTGTTAAAGGGCCTGTTTGATAGAAGTGACACCAACGTTCTCCAAAACTACTAATTTATGAATTTTATTTGTGTTACAGATGCAGCCGGGAGGATGTTTCAGTCATAGACCTTGGATAGACTCCGTTGTAGCAGACTAGGGAGAGTAGCATATAGTTCTCGTAACGCTATACAATAGTAACAAGATCATTCTACTCTGAGATTGTTAAAGGGCCTGTTTGATAGAAGTGACGCCAACATTCCCCAACACTACTAATTTATAAATTTTATTTTTGTTACAGATGGGGCCAGAGGCAGATTCAGTCATAAACCTTGAATATGGCTTATTAGAGATCTGCTTCGATGGAATTGACAACAATTTTCTCAAACACATCACTAATCTTTATTATCTGTTTCCATTACAGAGTTTATACAGAGAATATAGGTATACCGTATTTTAAAATTTTTTTTGGTCCTATGTTTGTAAGTTTCTCATAAAGAAATAGTATGTGGTATTAATGTCAATGGGATAAACCACATAGATGAAAATAAGTTAAATACCTTTATCAGTATGGATGAAGAAAGACAGACTACCCCATAACCAAAAGAAAGGACAGACAAAAGTATACAAAACAATACACAAACTAAAAAATGTACAACACCAACCCAATCAAAGACCAAGGATGAACTTAGGTGATCCAGGAAGTTGGAACCAAAAGAAATGACAGACAAAAGTCGTAACAAAACACTAAACTGAAAACTAAAAATGTACAACATCAAGCCAACCAGAGACCAGGGATGAACTCAGGTGTTTTTAAAATTTTAAAATTTACCAAGGGGAAAAAATTTTAAAAGGTTTTTTAAAAATTTTTTAAAAGGGGTTTTTTAAAAAAAAATTTTTTAAATTAAAAAAAATAATTTTTTTTTTCCTTAAAATTTTTTAATTTTTTTAAAAAATTTAAATTTTTTAAAAAAAAAAAAAAAAAAAAAATTTTCAACCTTTTAAAAAAAAATTTTTTTTTTTTTTTTTTTTTACCGAAACAAAAAAAACCCCCCCTGGGTTTTTTTTTTTTTTTTTCCCCGGGAAATTTTTTTTTTAAATTTAAAATTTTGAAACCCCAAAAACAAAAATTTTTTTTTTTTTAAAAAAAAAGGGGAAAAACCCAAAATTTTTTAAATTTAAAAATTTTTTTTTAAAATTCCAAAAAAAAAAAATTTTTAAAAGGGGGAAAAAAAAAATTTTTAAATTTTTTTTTAAAAAAGGGAAAAAAATTAATTTTTAAAAAAAAAATTTTCCCAAATTTAAAAAAAAAATTTTTTAATTTTTTTTTCCAAAAAAAATTAATTTTTTTTTTACCCAAATTTAAAAAAATTTTTTTTTAAAATTTTTTCAATTTTTTTTTTTTTTAAAAAATTTTTTTTTTTTAAAAAGGAACCAATTTTTGTTTTTTTTTAAAAAAAAAATTTTTTTTTACCCAAACCTAAAAAAAATTTTTTAATTTTGGGAAAAAGCCAATTAAAAAAAATTTTTTTTTTTTAAAAAAAAATTTTGGGAAAAACCCCCTTTTAAAAAAAAAAAAAAACCAAAAAAACCCTTTTAAAAAAATTTTTAAATAAAAAAAAAAAAAAAAAAAAAAAAGGGGAAAAAAAAATTTTTTTAAAAGGGAAAAAAGTTTAAAAAAAAAAAAAAAAGAAAAAATTTTTTTTTTAAAAAAAAAATTTAAATTTTTTTTTTCCCTTTTTTAAAAGGAAAAAAATTTTTTTTGGGTTTAAATTTTTAAATTTGGAAACCCAAAAAAATTTTAAACCTT
>JAASAO010001643.1:0-45741 GCA_017311375.1 Mytilus coruscus | reverse complement strand
TTTATCCCATGTCAGATTTGCTCTAAATGCTTTGGTTTCAGAGTTATAAGCCAAAATATACATTTTACCCCATGTTCTATTTTTAGCCATGGTGGCCATCTTGGTTGGTTTGGCAGGTCACCGGACACAATTTTTAAACTAGATACCCTAATGATGATTGTGGCCAAGTTTGGTTGAATTTGGCCCAGTAGTTTCAGAGGAGAAGATTTTGTAAAGTTAACGACGACGGACGACGGACGCCAAGTGATGAGAAAACTCACTTGGCCCTTCGGGCCAGGTGAGGTAAAAATAAAAGCAGCAAATTAAACTATCTATACATAGATAACACTAATCAATTTACTTCCATGGTCAAACTTAAGAGGCTAGACAAAGATACGGGAACATAAAGAGTGAAGAAAATAAAACGCTCTGAAAGAAGCAAGTAAATTTTATAAAAAGAATTAAATCGAAGTTATAATGACTTCCAAATAAATACCGCGAAAGATCTTAGAAAACTGGCTAAATCTGACCCAAAACGGCTTTGGAAAAACTAAATAGTATAGATACCAACAAATCAAATAAAACTGATGCTGTTAAAATTGAAGATTTATATGAACATTTTAAACGTCTAAGCCAAGATGAAGTGATTGAAGACAACTCAGACATAGATTTAACAAAGGTACCACCAGAGAACATTAACAGAATTTTAAATTCTCCAATCACAGAAGAAGAAATTTTGAATGTCGTCAAAAACTTAAAACAATAAGGCTTCCGGATATGATGGTATTGTGAATGAACATATTAAACATACGGTTAAGGAAATGTTGCCCATCTATCACAAGTTATTCAACATTGTTTTAAATACTGGAAGGTCCCAGATTCATGGACAATGGGAATTATTCAAATTAGCTTCAAGAATAAAGGCTATATATGATCCTAGCTCGTACAGACCAATAACTTAAGTGTCATGTCTAGGAAAACTTTCACATCGCTCTTAAATGAAAGACTTCGGAACTTTTAATTGAGATCAATCTGATTTCCGAGGCTCAAACAGTATTCAGAAAAGGTTATAGTACATTGATAATATATTTGTATTACATTCATTAATATCAATTTATCAAGCTCTTGGAAAAACTCTTTGCACTTTTTGTTGATTTTTCGAGAGCCTTTGACACAATCTGTCATACATCTTTATGGATAAAATTACAAAAGGCGAAAATTTTAAGGTAATATATAGCATGTATAGTAATGTTAAATCGTGCGTTAGGAATGGTAACGAAGTGGCAGCCGTTTTAACTGTAACATTGGAGTGAGACAGGGAGAAAATTTATCCCCCTTTTTATTTGCTGTTTATCTAAACAATCTTGAGTCTTTCTTTGCTGAAAATGATGTTCAGAACTTGCAAGTTATGAAAATATTTGCCGCAATTATTTGCATATCTCTATAAAACTTTTCGTTCTTTGGTACGCCGACGACACTATAATTATATCTGAAACGGCCGAATCAATGCAACAAGCCTTAAATGTTTTTGAAAGATACTGTGTCCGATCATGGAAGTATTATATTGACAGGAACTACTACGACCCGACTTCAAACGTTTTATCTGTGATGCCGCGCGCAATTTAATGACATGTTAATCAACTTGAAACATGGCACGTTATTTACACACCATCGTGTGGTGCCCTACAATATCGTCATTCTCGGTTGCTTTCGCAATTACGGAAATAAACGAAGAAATCGAAAGTTGTGATAAATTCTTAGGAAACAACAATCGGCAAACCTCGGCAGATTCCGTTACCCTACATCTACATATGTTAAACTGGACCCTGTTGTGTTCACTTATCGCTACACTGACAACAGGTACGGTTTAAATCCGTGGTCAGAATTCTGACCACGGATTTGATAATTCGACGAGACTAGTGCATCATGTGCAATGTTTATTATGTATTATACTGATAGTAAACCAAACGAAAAATTAGCACCCTACTGAGTTCTTAAGGGAATGAAAGATACCGACTCATTTTGTCAAGAACATGATAACACGCTCGTTGGTCATTTATCTGCGCTACCACCATGGGGTTAATTAACAGATACTTGTTTATTTTGCGGCATCGCAGTATCAACAATTGAGGTCAATTTCCTATCACTATAATTGGTCTATTTTATTAGCGAATCGTTGAATTTGTAAGACTCATCCAATTAATGCCAATGTGACAATGGCTCCAACCCGTTCCTTCGGTGCGAAGCTATAGATGGAACGGCGGACCAGTTTATACATATGTGTGCCGATTGATTGATTTGTGCAAGACATCATTAATTCTATAGAAAAACACATTGACGATGGAAATTTGTACCATATCAATTGAATAAATGCCCCATGTTTATTGATTTATTTTTCGGAAGAAATTGCACTATATGTAATATATATCGCAAGTTGTGATTATATAACTACTGTTTACTCCAGTGGTACACATTTCATGCATATTTAAGACGATTGTAAAATGATTGTTCTGATAAAAATTAAAGATCAAAGAGATTTGAAATAAATGTAGGAATTAACAAGCTTCGCTCAAAATCCAGATCATTGGTTGGTATACTAATGTTTCACCTGAGCCCCGATGTGTTGAAATTTTGTAAGTACTGCAACTGTTCAATAATATTTACTAGTATCAGAGACATATAATACATGTATTATATGTCTCTGCTAGTATCATTTGGACAGATAGTGATAAAATTTTATGGGACAGAGATGCTTTAGCTATTCCATAACATTTTATAAGTCTCGTTTTTTTTTCTCAAATTGATAAATACGGGTCAAATCATAAGTCATGATTGGCACATTCATAAATGACAAATAGAAATACTGACACCGGCTGCATATTATCGGATAAAATTCGTTCAAATACGAATATTTTAGCAGTTTTGAATTTCACAAATGTCAAAAAATTTAAACCCACTTATATATATATAATTTTTTTTATAAATAACGAGGTGCGTCTTATTTTTAACTATATTGGTTATGTATAATTTCTGTGATATTAAGTTCTTGATCGATTAATTTTCGCATTCAAAACTGAAAATTTCTACTTTCCAGGGTAATCCAGGTCCGTTGCTATATACATTAATCGGGTCGTCATAGTGTATATATTTATTAAGAACATTTTCGTGACCCGGCGGTAACCGGAACACACCCTTTTGACAGTTTTAACTTAACCCTGAAGAAATAAAATAATGGCACTCACTATTTTGAATCGTTGTAGAATAATTAATTCTGGGCCGATTTTCATTTTTATGCATCAATCGTTTTTTTAAATAAGTTGTTCATGAATAAATGTCAACCTACGCGATTGAAATAAGCAAAGGTGTTTTCCGACAGGTATTGATGTTAATCTGTCTGGATAAAACCACGTGATTGATAAGAAGTATCTCTGTTCAATTTATGACCGCGGCATCGCAGATAGTCACAAAAGAAATTAACGACAGCGTACTAATAAGACAGTTTCCATATCTTTTCTACAGTGCTATCCGGGTTATAAATAAGTGCTAATTAATCGTTGTAGTTCCTGTCAATATAATACTTCCATGGTCCGATGGAAGTTAAACGTTAATTTATCGAAGATAAAGGTTGTTGTGTTCTGCAAACGGAAATCACGAACATTACCAAAGTTTCAAATATTTAACCAGTCCCGAATAATTCAATCGTTATATTCCACTGCTCTACGATGGCTCGCGAGTGGGAGAGTCGATCACGGGAGGGACTGAATTATTCGGGATACCAGTCTATTGGAATTCAAGATTTTTATCCATATTTAGGACTAACTTTTAACTATATATACAATGGTTCATTTGAAACAGCGAAGAAACGTCTTAGCGAACAAGCACAGAAAACACTTTTAGTCTTTATACAAAGATACGTAACCTCTCAATACCTGTCGATTTACAATTACAACTGTTTGATGCACTTATACTTCCAATTCTGACATATGGGTGTGAAATATGGGATTCGAAACAATAACATGCTGGAAAAATCCAACTAAAGTTTTGCCGGAATGTGTTGAAAATTAGATCATCGACACCAAATTTTATGACATATGGAGAACTTGGTCGTACACCAATAGATACCGTTATAAAATGTAGAATGGTGTGTTTTTGGAACAAACTTCTCGCCAATGAAAATAAACTAAGCAGTATACTTTATCAAATTATGTTCAACTTAAAAGACGATCACATGTTCAAATGGATTGACTATATTAAATCGATTTTAGACAATTCCGGACTTAGCTATGTTTGGACTCAGCAATTACCATTAGATGTAAATCAACTAAAAATCGTTCTGAAAGATAAACTTAAAGATGCATTCATTCAAAATTGGCATAGTCAAATTGACAACTCATCCAGAGGAGAATTTTATGGTCTTTTTAAAACAATGTTTGGCTTAGAAAACTATCTTGTACAATTATCACCAATCGAACGTGAATACATTTCAAAATTAAGATGCTGTAATGTAAAAATTCCAGTGGAGCTGGGTAGATGGTACAATATTCCAAAAGACGAGAGGACATGTAATTTGTGTTTAAATGCTATTGGTAATGAATACCATTATTTATTTGAATGCAATTCTGTATTAGTAAAAAGTATCAGAAATCAGCACATTCCAGAATACTATGTTAAATATCCCAGTGCAGCAAAAATGAAAGGACTACTATCATTGGTTAATATTAATGTACTTAAGAATGTATCTTTATTCGTTTCAAATTTAACGAAAATATTATAAAGTAAAGTAATTATTAATATATTTCATTTCTAAGTTGTTCTATTTATTTCTATGATTGTATGTGATTGTATTTTGTATATATTTACCTCTTGTTTCACATGTCAATGTGACGGAGTGTTTTAAATAAAGCATATTGTATTGTATGGAAGAGCTTTTAACTAGCTGTCAGTAACTGCGAGTACTCTCAAATCGTACTTTCTTGTTTATTTTACCTGTTGATACTAATTGTAATGCTTTTTTGTTATTTAATGTTATTCAGGGTTATATCTGGTATATATACCAGCTTTGATAAGTGTTTGGTACTAATATAAATTTCCACTTCGTACTATGAACATCAAAATTATTTATTTTGTTAAAATATTTCCTTTCTCTATTGTAACTGTATACGTATACCTAACAACAAAATTATTTTATTTACCTGTGTTTAAATTTATTGCAAATGGCTGATATTTTTGTTCGAGCATATTGTTTTTCTTAAATTGTTTAACATTTCATACCGATATAACATGTTACTTTTATTATTCTTCCTTAGTTTATTTATTTTGAATTTACATTGTATCATAGGTCAAATTTATTTGTTCAGTGTATGTTCAATGGTGTTAATATGTCCTTTGATTGAGTTAAGCTATATTTCAGTTGATATTTTATAGTGTGTCTTTCTATGTTGTGATGTTACACTATTGTTTCGGAAAAGGGTGAAGGTTTGGTACCATTAAAACGTTTAAACCCGCTGCATTTGTTTGCACCTGTCCTAAGTCAGGAATCTGATGTTCAGTAGTTGTCGTTTGTTGATGTGGTTCATAAGTGTTTCTCGTTTCTCGTTTTTATATAGATTAGACCGTTGGTTTTCCCGTTTGAATGGTTTTACACTAGTAATTTTTGGGGCCCTTTATAGCTTACTGTTCGGTGTGAGCCTAGGCTCCGTGTTGAAGACCGTACTTTGACCTATAATGGTTTACATTTATAAATTTTGACTTGGATGGAGAGTTGTCTCATTGGCACTCATACCACATCTTCTTATATCTAATTACATAATCAGCTATCGTCCATAACACGAACGCCCCTTTACTCTCCACCACCCCAAACACACATCTCCGACGATAGAACCACGATGAAAAGCGAGTCCAAACACAAAAGACTGATGATATATGAATGTAAGTACACTCGCACTATATATATCTACATGTAATAAGATGAAAATAATTGCCTAACTGTTAAATGTTTAGCAAAACCTCCATACTTTAGAGTTTCCTGCTAACTTTTAATACACAATTGTAGTAATTTTGACAACAACAAAAAATAACAGACAAACGTCACTGCATTCATTTTCTATTTGTTTACTTGTATGTTGACAATATATCTATACATCTTTTGTATTGTGCACATTTTACAGTATATTAGTACCGAAAAAGTACTGAGTTTAATTTAGAGTTACCTCCCATTGACTAGTTGATATGAAATAGACGGCAAACCTTTGATATTGCATACGTGAAGAAAAGTCCTCTAAAAATTTCAATCAAATGAACATGAATAAGAAGGAGAAAAATCACATAATGAGAAAATAATTTATTCGGTTGAAGTTTAAATGTGTGATTTGCCCCACCCCCCTAACCAAAAAAAAAAAAGAATAAATAAAAACTATCACTTCCTTTATTCTTAGGTTGTATTTTAATCGAATAGTGTTTTGAAAGAATTTTAATCAGTTCAAAAATATGTGCGTGAAAGTAAATGATATATCCTTAATATTTCCTTACTAAAATAATTTTCCCAAAAGGCAACTGCATAAATGTTAGAAATAGTACTCTTAAGGAGTGAAATGAAGCAAAAATGGAAATAATTTGACTGAAAAATAATTTCAAAGAACAGTGCAAAGTGAAGAGAAAAGAAAAGGGCAGGGTAGGGCTCAGCTATATTTAGCTTGATAACTGATGTACAACAATTGTAGATTCTTTTTGAACAAATTGGGTAGCCCTTAAAAGGGCTTTTGGTGGCTGAATAGCCTCTGCAGACTGAAGTCTGGAACAGTTTACTTCTTCTTTGGTGTCTTCTTGGCTTTTGGTTTGGCTGCCTTCTTTTTAGCTGGTGACTTGGCTGCCTTCTTTGGCTTGGCTGCTTTCTTTGCTGCTGGTTTCTTAGCTTTAGGCTTGGCTGCCTTTTTCTCCAGCTGGTTTCTTTGCTGCCTTCTTTTCTTAGGTGTGCTCTTCGCCTTCTTAGGCTTGGCGGCCTTAGGTTTAGCTGCTTTCTTTGCCTTTGCTGGCTTCTTTTAGCTTGTTTTGCCTCTCAATTCTGAAAGATCCGGATGCTCCAGTTCCTTGGACTGCTTCAAACTGTTGTTCTTAACTCCAGCTCTGAGTGCAAGTTTTAAATGAGCGTTTACTGACTTGGCATCTTTTCCGACGTTGAAGTTGGCCATGATGTACTTCAGAATTGCTTGCCTTGAGGAACCTCCACGTTCTTTCAAAGCGGCGATGGCTTTTCCAATCATTTCGCTGTATTTAGGATGTGCTGAAGGCTTCTTTGGCTTGGCTGCTGCCTTTTTCTTTGGTGATTTAGCTGGTGCTGGTGCTGATGCTGCTACGACTGCCATTTTGAACGATTCAAAATATTATCCTTTACGAAATTTATTCTACGAATAACGATTTGAAAATAACGCCATTCCAGGCCTCGTTTATTTATAACAGACGAACGCGGACTTCGACGAAGACACCCTTAAAAAATAACTTGTAAAATCCATTACGCGATCTCGGTAAAATGATTATGTGCTTCTTCGAAGACTTTTATGATAATTTTTAGTATAATTCTATCAAAACATTCACATATAGCATATCAAATTGCTCAACAGTCATTAATCTTGCAGGTTAGATAAACTGTGTATTTTCAATGAACACAGTAGAAAGATATTAATAGTTAAAGTAGAACCGACTGATTTCTCTTCGCAGGTATGTTGACAGAAAATTTACGAGTTTTTCTCAATAGAAAATATTCTACCGTCGTAAAATTGTGCAGCGGAAGAAATATCATTTCTACAGGTTTCTTTCCGTTTTTATT
Source organism: Mytilus coruscus (assembly GCA_017311375.1). Classification (NCBI taxonomy): domain Eukaryota; kingdom Metazoa; phylum Mollusca; class Bivalvia; order Mytilida; family Mytilidae; genus Mytilus; species Mytilus coruscus. Next base: position 37,940 of record JAASAO010001643.1, on the reverse strand, counting down.
CACTGGACGTATGTTACTCGTCGTAATAAGTTTGTTTTCAGCTGGAGGGAAACACACAAAAAGTTCACGCGCCATTGTTTGGTTGCAGATTTTTACGAAAACTTCAAAAAACATTTTTATTCAACCTGAGCGAAATTTCACAGACATTCTAGATTCGAATGAATAAAACCAATATCTAGAATATGTATTTGAAATATCGTTTAATTTAATCTAGCTTTGGGAACTTTTCAGAGAGCGACTTTATGATCAGTGGATCTGAGGCACTAGAAAACTGTGCTGTATGATGCGTCGCTGCTTTTATTTCCATTTGCATGTAAAATTTGAGCACTTCGTGGTCGAAAACTCGAATATGTCTTGTTGAATATATCATATTTTTCAAAAAATATATGCAATTAATTTTATTATCAATAAACGATGGTCCGTGCTCGACTTGACTGGCCACCTGAAAATTTCAATACAAAAATACCAACTAAACCCAAGATTCTTGTATTTTATAATTCGAAAGTTGTACACATCATTTGCATCTAAATTAACAATTACAAGGGTTCATCTATCTTTTAAAAAGGGGGATGTGTCACGGTGAAGACTCTGACCATCAATATGCATTTTACCTATATAGGCTAGGCAAGTATATAAGACCAGAATCGGTACCGGGTGAAGCAGCATACACATAGACGATTCAAAAGGACAGACAGACAAAATCACATCAATGTTAACCATTGGACTTGGGGCAAACATAGTCTTCACTGTATTTAACTGAACCTCCCCAACCAAAAAAGAATCCCGAGGAAAAGGGGTGTATATATTTTCAATGAATGATAGTTGGACTGAAATATTTGGTAACTATTGCAACAATAACAAGCAGATTTAATGTAAAAGAATCCAAAACCAAGATTGAAACGAAGAAAAAGATATTTTCCGTTAAAAAAATAAATAAATAGGGTTCTCTAGGATGTCAGTACAAGTTTCAACATGCTGTGGTTGTTTTTTTTTTTCTTTCTTAATTTGTAAACCTTTTTTTCTGTTTCTTTTTTCATTTTTTTGACATGAAATTTAGTTGTTTATGAATAGAAAACACACTTTAATATGAAATCCAAAGTACTATGTAGGTCGTCTTTTATTCCCAGCATGATGGAACTATTTTCTACATGTTAGGACCAACCTCATGATGTTGACAACCAGTAGAAATTTGAAACTTTTTCTTTTAGTTCTCTCTTAGTCGTATCAAATCCAGAAAAAAGAATCGATTTCTATCAAACGTGAATCCTAACCCTCTTTGCAGCTATAGTTAGAAACGTAAATAACAGGACAAGTTTGGCATTTCCTTGGGACAGAAACCCAACAACACCAGATCGATAGATTTTATATTTTCAATAGAGGACTTAATCTATAATCAAATATTTCATTCTTTCATTCTTGGGCTTTTTATTTCTTTCTTTCTCCTTTTTTACTTTCTTCTTTAAATGTTTTTATGAATTATCATATTTGAAGCTATTCTTTTCACATTGACATTAAACGCCTTTTCTCTGTCTCAATATAAAGTATTTATCACAAATGAAGGAAAATATCTTGGCAAAAAGAGGTGTGTTTGCTGTCCGGGAGTTGGAGTAGTCTTAATTGAAAACGGCAGCAATAAACGTTTCTCAATGTATACACAAATAAGCGCATTTAATACTGTCAGTCACACGTTGTCTGTATATACTAGTAGACTATGTTTTCTATGTCGTTAAGTTGCTGTCATTTCAATTTGAAAATAAGGAGATGTGGTATGATTGCAAATGAGACAACTATCCACCAAAGTTCAAATGAATGGATGTAATTAATTATCTATAGGCAACCGTACGGCCTTCAACAATGAGAAAACCCATACTGTATAGTCGGCTATAAAAGGCCCCAACATGAAAAATATGAACCACATCTTCTGTTATATTCGAATCCTACAATTTTGTGAACAATTCTTTAAAATGCATGATACATGTTATCAAAGAAATAAACCCTTTTCTTACCTTTTGTACAAATGTCCGTCAATCCTAGTTTTAGTTCATAACAGTAGACATGCTACGTATGTGACGTCACTGTATTGTTTCTGGTTTATTCATCTCGCGTGCTTTGAACAGATTAAAATGACATAACAAAGACTCAGACAAGTCGTCAAAACACCAAAAAACAGAGAGAGAAAAAGAAGAGAAAAACAAACAGGACAACCCATTTGAAAGAAGCATAAAAGCATGTAGGTGCATTTAATTCATACACGAGTAAAACAAAGGAGAATTCGAGAGGTGAAGAAAAGTCTAAATATGGTTACATAATCAGCTATCGTCCATAACACGAACGCCCCTTTTACTCTCCACCACCCCAAACACACATCTCCGACGATAAACCACGATGAAAAGCGAGTCCAAACACAAAAGACTGATGATATATGAATGTAAGTACACTCGCACTATATATATCTACATGTAATAAGATGAAAAATAATTGCCTAACTGTTAAATGTTAAGCAAAAACCTCCATACTTAAGAGTTTCCTGCTAACTTTTAATACACAATTGTAGTAATTTTGACAACAAAAAAAAATAACAGACAAACGTCACTGCATTCATTTTCTATTTGTTTACTTGTATGTTGACAATATATCTATACATCTTTTGTATTGTGCACATTTTTACAGTATATTAGTACCGAAAAAAGTACTGAGTTTAATTTAGAGTTACCTCCCATTGACTAGTTGATATGAAATAGACGGCAAACCTTTGATATTGCATACGTGAAGAAAAGTCCTCTAAAAATTTCAATCAAAGGAACATGAATAAGAAGGAGAAAAAAATCACATAATGAGAAAAATAATTTATTCGGTTGAAGTTTAAATGTGTGATTTGCCCCCCCCTTACCAAAAAAAAAAAAGAATAAATAAAAAAAAAACTATCACTTCCTTTATTCTTAGGTTGTATTTTAATCGAATAGTGTTTTGAAAGAATTTTAATCAGTTCAAAAAATATGTGCGTGAAAGTAAAAATGATATATCCTTAATATTTCCTTACTAAAAATAATTTTCCCAAAAGGCAACTGCATAAATGTTAGAAATAGTATACTCTTAAGGAGTGAAATGAAGCAAAAAATGGAAATAATTTGACTGAAAAAAATAATTTCAAAGAACAGTGCAAAGTGAAGAGAAAAGAAAAGGGCAGGGTAGGGCTCAGCTATATTTAGTTTGATAACTGATGTACAACAATTGTAGATTCTTTTGAACAATTGGGTAGCCCTTAAAAGGGCTTTTGGTGGCTGAATAGCCTCTGCAGACTGAAGTCTGGAACAGTTTACTTCTTCTTTGGTGTCTTCTTGGCTTTTGGTTTGGCTGCCTTCTTTTTAGCTGGTGACTTGGCTGCCTTCTTTGGCTTGGCTGCTTTCTGCTGCTGGTTTCTTAGCTTTAGGCTTGGCTGCCTTCTTTTCTTAGGTGTGCTCTTCGCCTTCTTAGGCTTGGCGGCCTTAGGTTTAGCTGCTGCTTTGCCTTTGCTGGCTTCTTTTTAGCTTGTTTTGCCTCTCCAATTCTGAAAGATCCGGATGCTCCAGTTCCTTGGACTGCTTCAAACTGTTGTTCTTAACTCCAGCTCTGAGTGCAAGTTTTAAATGAGCGTTTACTGACTTGGCATCTTTTCCGACGTTGAAGTTGGCCATGATGTACTTCAAAATTGCTTGCCTTGAGGAACCTCCACGTTCTTTCAAAGCGGCGATGGCTTTCCCAATCATCTCGCTGTATTTAGGATGTGCTGAAGGCTTCTTTGGCTTGGCTGCTGCCTTTTCTTTGGTGATTTAGCTGGTGCTGGTGCTGGTGCTGCTACGTCTGCCATTTTGAACGTTTCAAAATATTATCCTTTACGAAGTTTATTCTACGAATAACGATTTGAAAATAACGCCATTCCAGGCCTCGTTTATTTATAACAGACGAACGCGGACCTCGACGAAGACACCCTTAAAATAACCTGTAAAATCCATTACGCGATCTCGGTAAATGATTATGTGCTTCTTCGAAGACTTTTATGATAATTTTAGTATAATTCTATCAAAACATTCACATATAGCATATCAAATTGCTCAACAGTCATTAATCTTGCAGGTTAGATAAACTGTGTATTTTTCAATGAACACAGTAGAAAGATATTAATAGTTAAAGTAGAACCGACTGATTTCTCTTCGCAGGTATGTTGACAGAAAATTTACGAGTTTTTCTCAATAGAAAATATTCTACCGTCGTAAAATTGTGCAGCGGAAGAAATATCATTTCTCTACAGGTTTCTTTCCGTTTTATTCACTGGACGTATGTTACTCGTCGTAATAAGTTTGTTTTCAGCTGAGGAAACACACAAAAGTTCACGCGCCATTGTTTGGTTGCAGATTTTTACGAAAACTTCAAAAAACATTTTTATTCAACCTGAGCGAAATTTCACAGACATTCTAGATTCGAATGAATAAAACCAATATCTAGAATATGTATTTGAAATATCGTTTAATTTAATCTAGCTTTGGGAACTTTTCAGAGAGCGACTTTATGATCAGTGGATCTGAGGCACTAGAAAACTGTGCTGTATGATGCGTCGCTGCTTTTATTTCCATTTGCATGTAAAATTTGAGCACTTCGTGGTCGAAAACTCGAATATGTCTTGTTGAATATATCATATTTTTCAAAAAATATATGCAATTAATTTTATTATCAATAAACGATGGTCCGTGCTCGACTTGACTGGCCACCTGAAAATTTCAATACAAAAAATACCAACTAAACCCAAGATTCTTGTATTTTTATAATTCGAAAGTTGTACACATCATTTGCATCTAAATTAACAATTACAAGGGTTCATCTATCTTTTAAAAGGGGATGTGTCACGGTGAAGACTCTGACCATAAATATGCATTTTACCTATATAGGCTAGGCAAGTATATAAGACCAGAATCGGTACCGGGTGAAGCAGCATACACATAGACGATTCAAAAGGGACAGACAGACAAAATCACATCAATGTTAACCATTGGACTTGGGGCAAACATAGTCTTCACTGTATTTAACTGAACCTCCCCCAACCAAAAAGAATCCTGAGGAAAAGGGGTGTATATATTTTCAATGAATGATAGTTGGACTGAAATATTTGGTAACTATTGCAACAATAACAAGCAGATTTAATGTAAAAGAATCCAAAACCAAGATTGAAACGAAGAAAAGATATTTTCCGTTAAAAAATAAATAAATAGGGTTCTCTAGGATGTCAGTACAAGTTTCAACATGCTGTGGTTGTTTTTTTTCTTTCTTAATTTGTAAACCTTTTTTTCTGTTTCTTTTTTCATTTTTGTGGAGGTTTTTTTTTTTTTTGGGGGGTAATTGTTTGACATGAAATTTAGTTGTTTATGAATAGAAAACACACTTTAATATGAAATCCAAAGTACTATGTAGGTCGTCTTTATTCCCAGCATGATGGAACTATTTTCTACATGTTATGACCAACCTCATGATGTTGACAACCAGTAGAAATTTGAAACTTTTCTTTTTAGTTCTCTCTTAGTCGTATCAAATCCAGAAAAAAAGAATCAATTTCTATCAAACGTGAATCCTAACCCTCTTTGCAGCTATAGTTAGAAACGTAAATAACAGGACAAGTTTGGCATGTTCCTTGGGACAGAAACCCAACAACACCAGATCGATAGATTTTATATTTTCAATAGAGGACTTAATCTATAATCAAATATTTCATTCTTTCATTCTTGGGCTTTTTATTTCTTTCTTTCTCCTTTTTTATTTTCTTCTTTAAATGTTTTTATGAATTATCATATTTGAAGCTATTCTTTTCACATTGACATTAAACGCCTTTTCTCTGTCTCAATATAAAGTATTTATCACAAATGAAGGAAAATATCTTGGCAAAAAGAGGTGTGTTTGCTGTCCGGGAGTTGGAGTAGTCTTAATTGAAAACGGCAGCAATAAACGTTTCTCAATGTATACACAAATAAGCGCATTTAATACTGTCAGTCACACGTTGTCTGTATATACTAGTAGACTATGTTTTTCTATGTCGTTAAGTTGCTGTCATTTCAATTTGAAAATAAGGAGATGTGGTATGATTGCAAATGAGACAACTATCCACCAAAGTTCAAATGAATGGATGTAATTAATTATCTATAGGCAACCGTACGGCCTTCAACAATGAGAAAAACCCATACTGTATAGTCGGCTATAAAAGGCCCCAACATGAAAAATATGAACCACATCTTCTGTTATATTCGAATCCTACAATTTTGTGAACAATTCTTTAAAATGCATGATACATGTTATCAAAGAAATAAACCCTTTTCTTACCTTTTGTACAAATGTCCGTCCATCCTTGTTTTAGTTCATAACAGTAGACATGCTACGTATGTGACGTCACTGTATTGTTTCTGGTTTATTCATCTCGCGTGCTTTGAACAGATTAAAATGACATAACAAAGACTCAGACAAGTCGTCAAAACACAAAAACAGAGAGAAAAAGAAGAGAAAACAAACAGGACAACCCATTTGAAAGAAGCATAAAAGCATGTAGGTGCATTTAATTCATACACGAGTAAAACAAAGGAGAATTCGAGAGGTGAAGAAAAGTCTAAATATGGTTACATAATCAGCTATCGTCCATAACACGAACGCCCTTTACTCTCCACCACCCCAAACACACATCTCCGACGATAGAACCACGATGAAAAGCGAGTCCAAACACAAAAGACTGATGATATATGAATGTAAGTACATTCGCACTATATATATCTACATGTAATAAGATGAAAAATAATTGCCTAACTGTTAAATGTTTAGCAAAACCTCCATACTTTAGAGTTTCCTGCTAACTTTTAATACACAATTGTAGTAATTTTGACAACAACAAAAATAACAGACAAACGTCACTGCATTCATTTTCTATTTGTTTACTTGTATGTTGACAATATATCTATACATCTTTTGTATTGTGCACATTTTACAGTATATTAGTACCGAAAAAGTACTGAGTTTAATTTAGAGTTACCTCCCATTGACTAGTTGATATGAAATAGACGGCAAACCTTTGATATTGCATACGTGAAGAAAAGTCCTCTAAAAATTTCAATCAAATGAACATGAATAAGAAGGAGAAAAAATCACATAATGAGAAAAATAATTTATTCGGTTGAAGTTTAAATGTGTGATTTGCCCCCCGCCTAACCAAAAAAAAAAAAAAGAATAAATAAAAAACTATCACTTTTTATTCTTAGGTTGTATTTTAATCGAATAGTGTTTTGAAAGAATTTTAATCAGTTCAAAAAATATGTGCGTGAAAGTAAAATGATATATCCTTAATATTTCCTTACTAAAAATAATTTTCCCAAAAGGCAACTGCATAAATGTTAGAAATAGTATACTCTTAAGGAGTGAAATGAAGCAAAAATGGAAATAATTTGACTGAAAAAATAATTTCAAACAGTGCAGAGTGAAGAGAAAAGAAAAGGGCAGGGTAGGGCTCAGCTATATTTAGCTTGATAACTGATGTACAACAATTGTAGATTCTTTTTGAACAAATTGGGTAGCCCTTAAAAGGGCTTTTGGTGGCTGAATAGCCTCTGCAGACTGAAGTCTGGAACAGTTTACTTCTTCTTTGGTGTCTTCTTGGCTTTTGGTTTGGCTGCCTTCTTTTTAGCTGGTGACTTGGCTGCCTTCTTTGGCTTGGCTGCTTTCTTTGCTGCTGGTTTCTTAGCTTTAGGCTTGGCTGCCTTTTTCTCTCCAGCTGGTTTCTTTGCTGCCTTCTTTTTCTTAGGTGTGCTCTTCGCCTTCTTAGGCTTGGCGGCCTTAGGTTTAGCTGCTTTCTTTGCCTTTGCTGGCTTCTTTTTAGCTTGTTTTGCCTCTCCAATTCTGAAAGATCCGGATGCTCCAGTTCCCTTGGACTGCTTCAAACTGTTGTTCTTAACTCCAGCTCTGAGTGCAAGTTTTAAATGAGCGTTTACTGACTTGGCATCTTTTCCGACGTTGAAGTTGGCCATGATGTACTTCAAAATTGCTTGCCTTGAGGAACCTCCACGTTCTTTCAAAGCGGCGATGGCTTTCCCAATCATCTCGCTGTATTTAGGATGTGCTGAAGGCTTTTTGGCTTGGCTGCTGCCTTTTATTTGGTGATTTAGCTGGTGCTGCTACGTCTGCCATTTTGAACGTTTCAAAATATTATCCTTTACGAAGTTTATACTACGAATAACGATTTGAAAATAACGCCATTCCAGGCCTCGTTTATTTATAACAGACGAACGCGGACCTCGACGAAGACACCCTTAAAAATAACTTGTAAAATCCATTACGCGATCTCGGTAAAATGATTATGTGCTTCTTCGAAGACTTTTATGATAATTTTTAGTATAATTCTATCAAAAACATTCACATATAGCATATCAAATTGCTCAACAGTCATTAATCTTGCAGGTTAGATAAACTGTGTATTTTTCAATGAACACAGTAGAAAGATATTAATAGTTAAAGTAGAACCGACTGATTTCTCTTCGCAGGTATGTTGACAGAAAATTTACGAGTTTTTCTCAATAGAAAAATATTCTACCGTCGTAAAATTGTGCAGCGGAAGAAATATCATTTCTCTACAGGTTTCTTTCCGTTTTTATTCACTGGACGTATGTTACTCGTCGTAATAAGTTTGTTTTCAGCTGGAGGGAAACACACAAAAAGTTCACGCGCCATTGTTTGGTTGCAGATTTTACGAAAACTTCAAAAACATTTTATTCAACCTGAGCGAAATTTCACAGACATTCTAGATTCGAATGAATAAAACCAATATCTAGAATATGTATTTGAAATATCGTTTAATTTAATCTAGCTTTGGGAACTTTTCAGAGAGCGACTTTATGATCAGTGGATCTGAAGCACTAGAAAACTGTGCTGTATGATGCGTCGCTGCTTTTATTTCCATTTGCATGTAAAATTTGAGCACTTCGTGGTCGAAAACTCGAATATGTGATGTTGAATATATCATATTTTTCAAAAAATATATGTAATTAATTTTATTATCAATAAACGATGGTCCGTGCTCGACTTGACTGGCCACCTGAAAGTTTCAATACAAAAAATACCAACTAAACCCAAGATTCTTGTATTTTTATAATTCGAAAGTAGTACACATCATTTGCATCTAAATTAACAATTACAAAGGTTCATCTATCTTTTAAAAAAGGGGGGATGTGTGTCACGGTGAAGACTCTGACCATAAATATGCATTTTACCTATATAGGCTAGGCAAGTATATAAGACCAGAATCTGTACCGGGTGAAGCAGCATACACATAGACGATTGAAAAGGGACAGACAGACAAAATCACATCAATGTTAACCATTGGACTTGGGGCAAAAATAGTCTTCACTGTATTTAACTGAACCTCCTCCCCACAAAAAAAAAAAAAAAAATCCTGAGGAAAAGGGGGTGTATATATTTTCAATGAATGATAGTTGGACTGAAATATTTGGTAACTATTGCAACAATAACAAGCAGATTTAATGTAAAAGAATCCAAAACCAAGATTGAAACGAAGAAAAGATATTTTCCGTTAAAAAATAAATAAATAGGGTTCTCTAGGATGTCAGTACAAGTTTCAACATGCTGTGGTTGTTTTTTTTCTTTCTTAATTTGTAAACCTTTTTTATGTTTCTTTTTCATTTTGTGGAGGTTTTGTTTTTGTTTTTTTTTTGGGGTAATTGTTTGACATGAAATTTAGTTGTTTATGAATAGAAAACACACTTTAATATGAAATCCAAAGTACTATGTAGGTCGTCTTTATTCCCAGCATGATGGAACTATTTTCTACATGTTAGGACCAACCTCATGATGTTGACAACCAGTAGAAATTTGAAACTTTTTCTTTTAGTTCTCTCTTAGTCGTATCAAATCCAGAAAAAGAAGCAATTTCTATCAAACGTGAATCCTAACCCTCTTTGCAGCTATAGTTAGAAACGTAAATAACAGGACAAGTTTGGCATGTTCCTTGGGACAGAAACCCAACAACACCAGATCGATAGATTTTATATTTTCAATAGAGGACTTAATCTATAATCAAATATTTCATTCTTTCATTCTTGGGCTTTTTATTTCTTTCTTTCTCCTTTTTTATTTTCTTCTTTAAATGTTTTTATGAATTATCATATTTGAAGCTATTCTTTTCACATTGACATTAAACGCCTTTTCTCTGTCTCAATATAAAGTATTTATCACAAATGAAGGAAAATATCTTGGCAAAAAGAGGTGTGTTTGCTGTCCGGGAGTTGGAGTAGTCTTAATTGAAAACGGCAGCAATAAACGTTTCTCAATGTATACACAAATAAGCGCATTTAATACTGTCAGTCACACGTTGTCTGTATATACTAGTAGACTATGTTTTCCTATGTCGTTAAGTTGCTGTCATTTCAATTTGAAAATAAGGAGATGTGGTATGATTGCAAATGAGACAACTATCCACCAAAGTTCAAATGAATGGATGTAATTAATTATCTATAGGCAACCGTACGGCCTTCAACAATGAGAAAACCCATACTGTATAGTCGGCTATAAAAGGCCCCAACATGAAAAATATGAACCACATCTTCTGTTATATTCGAATCCTACAATTTTGTGAACAATTCTTTAAAATGCATGATACATGTTATCAAAGAAATAAACCCTTTTCTTACCTTTTGTACAAATGTCCGTCCATCCTTGTTTTAGTTCATAACAGTAGACATGCTACGTATGTGACGTCACTGTATTGTTTCTGGTTTATTCATCTCGCGTGCTTTGAACAGATTAAAATGACATAACAAAGACTCAGACAAGTCGTCAAAACACAAAAAAACAGAGAGAAAAAAAGAAGAGAAAAACAAACAGGACAACCCATTTGAAAGAAGCATAAAAGCATGTAGGTGCATTTAATTCATACACGAGTAAAACAAAGGAGAATTCGAGAGGTGAAGAAAAGTCTAAATATGGTTACATAATCAGCTATCGTCCATAACACGAACGCCCCTTTTACTCTCCACCACCCCAAACACACATCTCCGACGATAGAACCACGATGAAAAGCGAGTCCAAACACAAAAGACTGATGATATATGAATGTAAGTACACTCGCACTATATATATCTACATGTAATAAGATGAAAAATAATTGCCTAACTGTTAAATGTTTAGCAAAAACCTCCATACTTTAGAGTTTCCTGCTAACTTTTAATACACAATTGTAGTAATTTTGACAACAACAAAAATAACAGACAAACGTCACTGCATTCATTTTCTATTTGTTTACTTGTATGTTGACAATATATCTATACATCTTTTGTATTGTGCACATTTTACAGTATATTAGTACCGAAAAAGTACTGAGTTTAATTTAGAGTTACCTCCCATTGACTAGTTGATAGATAGATAGATGATAGATAGATGCTTTATTTCCATCAAATGGGCTCACAAGGAGCATAGTATAATATCATTATAATATTATTTTACAAATATAATAAACAATACAGTATACATAGTTACAAACACAAATAAGAAACAACAGTTTTCACATATTCGTATATATATAGTATATATGAAACCTTCGTCTCAGGCACACCTCTAGAAAGTAACAAAAAAAAAAAAAGAATTCTGTGAGTAGGCTAAATATTTCTAGCTTAACTGCAGGAGGCACCAAGGACGGTGCTATATGGCATGGTGGGTGCATATTAAAATGTGTATCGGGACATTAACATGATTAATGATATGGTAAGATATTGTAAGTTGCACATAACTGGTATGTCATCCTCGTGCCTGGTGCAGAGGAGTCAGTACTATTTAAAGTGACACAACTGCAAGAGGCACCAAGGGACAATGCTAATTGACATGCCAAAGTGCACATATTACGAAAAGATAAAAAATTACCAGTTTAATCAAGAAATATCACAAACAGAAAGGTAATAGAACTTATACGATGTGTCCTGTACCCCACCATGCCAACCTCGTGCTTAGTGCAGAAAGCCTGATTTAAATATTTATCTTTCAAGTTATATTTTGTCTTCATCAACTAACTCACAGACAGATATCAAGATATCAAGATTCTCTACATTAAGAAGCCATATCAGTTTTTGGCTAGGAATCAAATGCGTAAAGTTTGGGCATAGTGAGTTAATAGTGGAATTTAAACAATTTCTCTTATCTTGAGATGATGTACACGAAAATAAAAAATGTTTTTCATCATCAACTTCATTTGAGGTGCACCTGAGACATATTCTGTCTTGTCGGAGAGTACCCTGATAGCGACCTTGTTCAATTCTTAGTCTGTGAGAAGAAATACGCAATCGAGTGAAATTTCTCCTCTGCTCAGGTGATTGTAATAAAGTAAGATATCTTTCAAGACCAAAATGAGTCTTAAAAGTGCTATAGCTACAAAGCTTCCCATCAGCACAATTGTGCATTTGTTTTCTCCACTGTATTTCATAGTGCTGATAAAAAAACTTTTTAAATAAAATTTTGAATCTAAAGTTGCTTGCAAAGGCTAAACTGTCAACCCCATTAATTTTTTTTTTGCAAATAGTTTAAAGATCCATACCAAGAGGGAATTTTTGATTCAAATAATAGCTTTGACTCTAAATATGCATCTTTTAGTAATGGAAAGGATGAACCCAAATTTTCAAGCCGGTGCCAGTATCTGATCATAGATTTGGTGATATCAAATGTAAAGGAAATCTCCCAAGTTCTGAAAGAGTGGCAAAGTTTGTTGCTCTTTTCCCCACACCTAGTAATAGTTTACAAAATTTCATATGTAATCTTTCAGAAAGAAGTTTAGGATAGGCTTGATCAACTGTAGAAGTCTGAGAATTTAATTTTTTTTTGAAGGGATTAAAAAAGCCCCAAATTTCCGAACTATACAAAAGAATGGGTTTAATTGTATGATCAAATACGTGGAGGCTGTTTTTAATATTTGGATTCAGTGACAAGAAGTCCTTTCGTAGCTTGTAGTATGCTTTCAGTGCCTTATTGTACAATTCCTTCTGAGCAAAGGAAAAAGATCCTGATGCACTAAATGTTATACCTAAATATTTACAATGTTGAACACAATCTATCAACATGTCATTAAAATAAAAATTATGTTTTATATGCCTGCCTGCCTTGTTAAATACCATCACCTTAGTTTTTTTTAGATTAATTTTCATACACCAATCTTTACAATAATTATTTAATTGATCAAGTTTACACTGAAGCCCCTTTTCCGAGGAAGAAAAAATGACAATATCGTCAGCATATAATAAACAATGAACTGGCTTTGAGTTAACCAAGACTGGATCAGGTGACTTTTCAAGATAATCAGGGAGGTCATTTATGAAAATTTTAAACAAATTTGGACTCAAATTATCTCCCTGTTTCACTCCCACCTTAGTTGGAAAAAGGTCTGTAACTCTATTCTTTAATCGAATACACGATTTACTCTGAGTATACATACTCTTAATTATATTATAAAAATTTGTACCCAGCCCGATGTTTAATAACTTGAGTTTTATACCTGGGTGAATGACGGTGTCAAAGGCCTTCTGGAAATCAACAAAACAGGCAAACACTCTACCTTCTTTAGTATGACAGTACTTATCAATAATGGTCTTAAGTATGAACATATGGTCAGATGGTCGTGCTTTTTGTGAAACCAATTTGGCTATCTTTAATGATCTGATATTTATCTAAAATTTGCAAAGACGGGTGTCAAGAATTTTATTAAAAGCTTCCCAAAGCATCAGTAATAGTTATTCCTCTATAATTATTAGGATCAGATGCATCATTCCTTTATGAATTGGGAATATGTAACCAGTAGTCCAGGGTTCTGGGTATTTTCCATAAGAGAGGCAATTATTAAAATTTTTGTGTAAACACGGTAACAAAGAGGTTTGACCATATTTTAGCATACTGTTAGAGATGTTATCCAACCCTGCTGCTTTATTAACCTTTAAAGATGACAAAGCAGTAGATATTTCGGTTTCAGAGATCCTACTATCAAGTTCATTAAAGCACTTTCTTTTTCAAGAATGTTTAGCTTTTCCTCTAAAATTGCAGTCGCTCTTTAAACTCAACTTTTGGTTCGGTCAAATTTTAAAATGATTCAACCAATCAAATGGTGCAACCAATGCACTCTTATCATCATTTTCCTTGCCCTGCAGTTCATCAATCAATTGCCAGTACTGCTTAGGGTTTTCCTCATGCAGTGTTTCTATTTGCTTCAACAATGACTGCTTGTACTCCTGTATTTGTGTTTCCGTGCCTTAGTATATACGCGCTGTAGTTTATAATAGTGACCTTTAACAGCAGGATCTCTGGGAAATCGAGAATAAATTTTCCCATAACTAAATAGGTTTTTTCGCAAATATGCAAGATTACAGTCAAACCACTTTTGGTGTTTAACCCCCTTACCCGTTTGGGCTTTACGCCTTTTAAGAGATATATTAGCAGCAGTTATAATAATGTCTGTCAATTCTAGAGATGCGTTATCAATTGCATTTTGGGAATCTATGGGCTCTAGTTTAAGGAATTTGTCAAGTCGCTGCTGAATTTCTGCAGTAAAAGGGCATCTTGAAAAGAGCTGGTGAGTCATCTGACCATATGAAACCTGGTAATATTTCATGAGTTTTAACACTATCACAATCAGTTTTAAACAATATTTAGCAGACAATGACCATTCCAACAAACAATGGCAGTCTGATAGTGTTGGTATAAAATTACATATTCTCATGTACAGAATTTGATTCAGGATACTCTCCGACACTAAAACATAATCAACTGTACTAGCCCCATTAGGTGTATAACATGTTAGCCCACCAAAGGTGTCACCAAGAACTCGACCATTTAGAATCCTTATTTGGTTACTAATACACAAGTCAAGCAGGTCCCTGCCCCTTGAGTCAAGTTTATCATCTTTGCTCCTTCTTTCAAGAATTTGTTTATCGCTGAAATAGGACTGATATAATGGAGAAAGATTATTACTGTCATCTATAATAAAATCTGTATCAGAAGCCACTCTGGCATTAAAGTCCCCACACAATAATATATTACCCTGTTTTTGGTAGGAAGCAATATCCTTTTCTAAACATGTAAGAATATCATGGTCAAGTCCTTTAGAGTATGATGACCCTTCTGGTGGGTTATACACAACACATATAAAAAGATCTTTGTCAAATCCAAAGAATTTTTTTTCTAATTTCACCCACTGAAAATCTGGGATAGATGATTTTAGAATTTTCACATGTTGCTTTAGTGAGGGCTTGCGTAGTATTGCAAGTCCTCCAAAATGCCTGTTGTTATATTTAGTTACAGGTCTACAAATTAGATGACAATGGAACGACCCTATATTAGTTACATTAGAATCATACCCCAAGTGGGTTTCAGCGAGGAACACTAGATCTAGATTTTCTATATGTTTCAAAAAAAGAGGGTCTTGAATCTTGTTGTTTTGTCTTTTTTTTAGACCACCCACGTTCCAGAAGCCCATTTTAATGGAAGATAAATGATCACAAGTCATTTTATAAAATAAAAGAGTGTCTCTAATTCTATCTTATAAATTTTTGAATAGTATATGATTGAAAAACTTGTTTTAATGATTTTAGATATTAATAAAAGAAATTAAATATATGAGATACTGGCTATCCTAACTCAATATCTTTATACTACAAAATTTTAGGGTTTTAGCTACATGTGATTGTGATATGAGAGTAATAATACTGTAAATATTTTCACAACTGACAGAACAATGTTTCATCATAAACACACAGATATTTATGCATATAATATATAATATTATATATGAGTTGTAGCTAGCATACTACATACACACACAAATGTATCCATAGCTAATTGTTATAAAGTTGCAGCAAGGTAAGATGTAAGATAACGACAAAACAAAACAAGTACAAAATTAAAAACACAAAAAAAAAAAAAAAAACAAAACAAAACAAAAACATTACCCTGATATATAATTCAATATTTAGAATTTGTGTGCATGTGAGCTTGCCGTAATGCATGTACATGTAAGTGCCCCCTAAAATAAACAAGAGACAAGAGGAAACAATCTCTGATAGTCCCCCTGTGAATATTTTTTATATTAAAATAATGATAGAAAAAAAAGCAAACAAACTAACTGACTGATATTTGAAACACAGCTTATTCCCAGTTTAACGTCTTCTTGTGCCCCTACCATAACCTCTTGGCCCCTTGGATTGAGACCGCCCTCTTTGCTGGGTAGGCATAGGAATATCAAGGGCACTGTGTATTGATTTTTTAATATTACTGGCCAAAATAGACACCCCTTTTGTAGATAAGTGGTATTTATCATCAGTTAATAAATCATTGATGGATTTCCCTGTAACAGCATATTACTATGTTCACAATATGTCACACTCGAGACTTTATTACCAATAATTGACTGCTTAACTAAGGCATTTATGATTTGGCCATTTGTAAAAAACCCAATATCATCTTTTCTTGGGGTAGTTAAAGAAATGATAATTTTAGCAAGTGACCATTTATCATGAATTAAAGATATTAATTGATTAAGTTCATCAATACATTGCTGTGGAGTAAGATGTTTCAGGTCATTTGTTAACGAGTGCAGTACAACCAAATCTGGTCTGTCTTCATGTGAAGTTACAAAAGCTACTGTTTCTTTTAATGTATATTTCACTACCTTTTCAACAGTAGCTGCAGTAGTCAGCTTAGCCTCGTTTATGGCTTTAATGTTTGATGTTCCTAGAAAAAGAACTTTCGGTTTGCTCTGTGTATCATATGTATGTTGCTGTTGATTAGTTGCTGCCTTATTAGTAGCAGATGTCTCCTTGGCCATGTTAGCATCAAGCTGGGCAGCAATATGAAGTTTAAGTTGATATGAAATAGACGGAAAACCTTTGATATTGCATACGTGAAGAAAAGTCCTCTAAAAATTTCAATCAAATGAACATGAATAAGAAGGAGAAAAAATCACATAATGAGAAAAATAATTTATTCGGTTGAAGTTTAAATGTGTGATTTGCCCCCTTACCAAAAAAAAAAAAAAAAGAATAAATAAAAAAAAACTATCACTTCCTTTATTCTTAGGTTGTATTTTAATCGAATAGTGTTTTGAAAGAATTTTAATCAGTTCAAAAAATATGTGCGTGAAAGTAAAATGATATATCCTTAATATTTCCTTACTAAAAATAATTTTCCCAAAAGGCAACTGCATAAATGTTAGAAATAGTATACTCTTAAGGAGTGAAATGAAGCAAAAAATGGAAATAATTTGACTGAAAAAAATAATTTCAAAGAACAGTGCAAAGTGAAGAGAAAAGAAAAGGGCAGGGTAGGGCTCAGCTATATTTAGTTTGATAACTGATGTACAACAATTGTAGATTCTTTTTGAACAAATTGGGTAGCCCTTAAAAGGGCTTTTGGTGGCTGAATAGCCTCTGCAGACTGAAGTCTGGAACAGTTTACTTCTTCTTTGGTGTCTTCTTGGCTTTTGGTTTGGCTGCCTTCTTTTAGCTGGTGACTTGGCTGCCTTCTTTGGCTTGGCTGCTTTCTTTGCTGCTGGTTTCTTAGCTTTAGGCTTGGCTGCCTTTTTCTCCAGCTGGTTTCTTTGCTGCCTTCTTTTCTTAGGTGTGCTCTTCGCCTTCTTAGGCTTGGCGGCCTTAGGTTTAGCTGCTTTGCCTTTGCTGGCTTCTTTTTAGCTTGTTTTGCCTCTCCAATTCTGAAAGATCCGGATGCTCCAGTTCCTTGGACTGCTTCAAACTGTTGTTCTTAACTCCAGCTCTGAGTGCAAGTTTTAAATGAGCGTTTACTGACTTGGCATCTTTTCCGACGTTGAAGTTGGCCATGATGTACTTCAAAATTGCTTGCCTTGAGGAACCTCCACGTTCTTTCAAAGCGGCGATGGCTTTCCCAATCATCTCGCTGTATTTAGGATGTGCTGAAGGCTTCTTTGGCTTGGCTGCTGCCTTTTCTTTGGTGATTTAGCTGGTGCTGGTGCTGGTGCTGCTACGTCTGCCATTTTGAACGTTTCAAAATATTATCCTTTACGAAGTTTATACTACGAATAACGATTTGAAAATAACGCCATTCCAGGCCTCGTTTATTTATAACAGACGAACGCGGACCTCGACGAAGACACCCTTAAAAATAACTTGTAAAATCCATTACGCGATCTCGGTAAATGATTATGTGCTTCTTCGAAGACTTTTATGATAATTTTAGTATAATTCTATCAAAACATTCACATATAGCATATCAAATTGCTCAACAGTCATTAATCTTGCAGGTTAGATAAACTGTGTATTTTTCAATGAACACAGTAGAAAGATATTAATAGTTAAAGTGGAACCGACTGATTTCTCTTCGCAGGTATGTTGACAGAAAATTTACGAGTTTTTCTCAATAGAAAAATATTCTACCGTCGTAAAATTGTGCAGCGGAAGAAATATCATTTCTACAGGTTTCTTTCCGTTTTTATTCACTGGACGTATGTTACTCGTCGTAATAAGTTTGTTTTCAGCTGGAGGGAAACACACAAAAAGTTCACGCGCCATTGTTTGGTTGCAGATTTTTACGAAAACTTCAAAAAACATTTTTATTCAACCTGAGCGAAATTTCACAGACATTCTAGATTCGAATGAATAAAACCAATATCTAGAATATGTATTTGAAATATCGTTTAATTTAATCTAGCTTTGGGAACTTTTCAGAGAGCGACTTTATGATCAGTGGATCTGAGGCACTAGAAAACTGTGCTGTATGATGCGTCGCTGCTTTTATTTCCATTTGCATGTAAAATTTGAGCACTTCGTGGTCGAAAACTCGAATATGTCTTGTTGAATATATCATATTTTCAAAAATATATGCAATTAATTTTGTTATCAATAAACGATGGTCCGTGCTCGACTTGACTGGCCACCTGAAAATTTCAATACAAAAAATACCAACTAAACCCAAGATTCTTGTATTTTTATAATTCGAAAGTTGTACACATCATTTGCATCTAAATTAACAATTACAAAGGTTCATCTATCTTTTAAAAAAGGGGGGATGTGTGTCACGGTGAAGACTCTGACCATAAATATGCATTTTACCTATATAGGCTAGGCAAGTATATAAGACCAGAATCGGTACCGGGTGAAGCAGCATACACATAGACGATTCAAAAGGGACAGACAGACAAAATCACATCAATGTTAACCATTGGACTTGGGGCAAAATAGTCTTCACTGTATTTAACTGAACCTCCCTCCCCCACCAAAAAAAAAAAAAAAAAATCCCGAGGAAAAGGGGTGTATATATTTTCAATGAATGATAGTTGGACTGAAATATTTGGTAACTATTGCAACAATAACAAGCAGATTTAATGTAAAAGAATCCAAAACCAAGATTGAAACGAAGAAAAGATATTTTCCGTTAAAAATAAATAAATAGGGTTCTCTAGGATGTCAGTACAAGTTTCAACATGCTGTGGTTGTTTTTTTTTTTTTAATTTGTAAACCTTTTTTCTGTTTCTTTTTCATTTTGTGGAGGTTTTTTTTTTTTTTTGGGGTAATTGTTTGACATGAAATTTAGTTGTTTATGAATAGAAAACACACTTTAATATGAAATCCAAAGTACTATGTAGGTCGTCTTTATTCCCAGCATGATGGAACTATTTTCTACATGTTAGGACCAACCTCATGATGTTGACAACCAGTAGAAATTTGAAACTTTTCTTTTAGTTCTCTCTTAGTCGTATCAAATCCAGAAAAAGAAGCAATTTCTATCAAACGTGAATCCTAACCTCTTTGCAGCTATAGTTTTAGAAACGTAAATAACAGGACAAGTTTGGCATGTTCCTTGGGACAGAAACCCAACAACACCAGATCGATAGATTTTATATTTTCAATAGAGGACTTAATCTATAATCAAATATTTCATTCTTTCATTCTTGGGCTTTTTATTTCTTTCTTTCTCCTTTTTTATTTTCTTCTTTAAATGTTTTTATGAATTATCATATTTGAAGCTATTCTTTTCACATTGACATTAAACGCCTTTTCTCTGTCTCAATATAAAGTATTTATCACAAATGAAGGAAAATATCTTGGCAAAAAGAGGTGTGTTTGCTGTCCGGGAGTTGGAGTAGTCTTAATTGAAAACGGCAGCAATAAACGTTTCTCAATGTATACACAAATAAGCGCATTTAATACTGTCAGTCACACGTTGTCTGTATATACTAGTAGACTATGTTTTTCTATGTCGTTAAGTTGCTGTCATTTCAATTTGAAAATAAGGAGATGTGGTATGATTGCAAATGAGACAACTATCCACCAAAGTTCAAATGAATGGATGTAATTAATTATCTATAGGCAACCGTACGGCCTTCAACAATGAGAAAAACCCATACTGTATAGTCGGCTATAAAAGGCCCCAACATGAAAAATATGAACCACATCTTCTGTTATATTCGAATCCTACAATTTTGTGAACAATTCTTTAAAATGCATGATACATGTTATCAAAGAAATAAACCCTTTTCTTACCTTTTGTACAAATGTCCGTCCATCCTTGTTTTAGTTCATAACAGTAGACATGCTACGTATGTGACGTCACTGTATTGTTTCTGGTTTATTCATCTCGCGTGCTTTGAACAGATTAAAATGACATAACAAAGACACAGACAAGTCGTCAAAACACCAAAAAACAGAGAGAAAAAAGAAGAGAAAAACAAACAGGACAACCCATTTGAAAGAAGCATAAAAGCATGTAGGTGCATTTAATTCATACACGAGTAAAACAAAGGAGAATTCGAGAGGTGAAGAAAAGTCTAAATATGGTTACATAATCAGCTATCGTCCATAACACGAACGCCCCTTTACTCTCCACCACCCCAAACACACATCTCCGACGATAGAACCACGATGAAAAGCGAGTCCAAACACAAAAGACTGATGATATATGAATGTAAGTACACTCGCACTATATATATCTACATGTAATAAGATGAAAATAATTGCCTAACTGTTAAATGTTTAGCAAAACCTCCATACTTTAGAGTTTCCTGCTAACTTTAATACACAATTGTAGTAATTTTGACAACAACAAAAAATAACAGACAAACGTCACTGCATTCATTTTCTATTTGTTTACTTGTATGTTGACAATATATCTATACATCTTTTGTATTGTGCACATTTTACAGTATATTAGTACCGAAAAAGTACTGAGTTTAATTTAGAGTTACCTCCCATTGACTAGTTGATATGAAATAAACGGCAAACCTTTGATATTGCATACGTGAAGAAAAAGTCCTCTAAAAAATTTCAATCAAATGAACATGAATAAGAAGGGAGAAAAAAATCACATAATGAGAAAAATAATTTATTCGGTTGAAGTTTAAATGTGTGATTTGCCCCCACCCCTACCAAAAAAAAAAAAAAAGAATAAATAAAAAAACCTATCACTTCCTTTATTCTTAGGTTGTATTTTAATCGAATAGTGTTTTGAAAGAATTTTAATCAGTTCAAAAATATGTGCGTGAAAGTAAAATGATATATCCTTAATATTTCCTTACTAAAATAATTTTCCCAAAAGGCAACTGCATAAATGTTAGAAATAGTATACTCTTAAGGAGTGAAATGAAGCAAAAATGGAAATAATTTGACTGAAAAAATAATTTCAAAGAACAGTGCAAAGTGAAGAGAAAAGAAAAGGGCAGGGTAGGGCTCAGCTATATTTAGCTTGATAACTGATGTACAATTGTAGATTCTTTTGAACAAATTGGGTAGCCCTTAAAGGGCTTTTGGTGGCTGAATAGCCTCTGCAGACTGAAGTCTGGAACAGTTTACTTCTTCTTTGGTGTCTTCTTGGCTTTTGGTTTGGCTGCCTCTTTTTAGCTGGTGACTTGGCTGCCTTCTTTGGCTTGGCTGCTTTCTTTGCTGCTGGTTTCTTAGCTTTAGGCTTGGCTGCCTTTTTCTCCAGCTGGTTTCTTTGCTGCCTTCTTTTCTTAGGTGTGCTCTTCGCCTTCTTAGGCTTGGCGGCCTTAGGTTTAGCTGCTTTTGCCTTTGCTGGCTTCTTTTTAGCTTGTTTTGCCTCTCCAATTCTGAAAGATCCGGATGCTCCAGTTCCTTGGACTGCTTCAAACTGTTGTTCTTAACTCCAGCTCTGAGTGCAAGTTTTAAATGAGCGTTTACTGACTTGGCATCTTTTCCGACGTTGAAGTTGGCCATGATGTACTTCAAAATTGCTTGCCTTGAGGAACCTCCACGTTCTTTCAAAGCGGCGATGGCTTTCCCAATCATCTCGCTGTATTTAGGATGTGCTGAAGGCTTCTTTGGCTTGGCTGCTGCCTTTTCTTTGGTGATTTAGCTGGTGCTGGTGCTGGTGCTGCTACGTCTGCCATTTTGAACGTTTCAAAATATTATCCTTTACGAAGTTTATACTACGAATAACGATTTGAAAATAACGCCATTCCAGGCCTCGTTTATTTATAACAGACGAACGCGGACCTCGACGAAGACACCCTTAAAATAACTTGTAAAATCCATTACGCGATCTCGGTAAATGATTATGTGCTTCTTCGAAGACTTTTATGATAATTTTAGTATAATTCTATCAAAACATTCACATATAGCATATCAAATTGCTCAACAGTCATTAATCTTGCAGGTTAGATAAACTGTGTATTTTCAATGAACACAGTAGAAAGATATTAATAGTTAAAGTAGAACCGACTGATTTCTCTTCGCAGGTATGTTGACAGAAAATTTACGAGTTTTTCTCAATAGAAAATATTCTACCGTCGTAAATTGTGCAGCGGAAGAAATATCATTTCTCTACAGGTTTCTTTCCGTTTTTATTCACTGGACGTATGTTACTCGTCGTAATAAGTTTGTTTTCAGCTGGAGGGAAACACACAAAAAGTTCACGCGCCATTGTTTGGTTGCAGATTTTTACGAAAACTTCAAAAAACATTTTTATTCAACCTGAGCGAAATTTCACAGACATTCTAGATTCGAATGAATAAAACCAATATCTAGAATATGTATTTGAAATATCGTTTAATTTAATCTAGCTTTGGGAACTTTTCAGAGAGCGACTTTATGATCAGTGGATCTGAGGCACTAGAAAACTGTGCTGTATGATGCGTCGCTGCTTTTATTTCCATTTGCATGTAAAATTTGAGCACTTCGTGGTCGAAAACTCGAATTTGTCTTGTTGAATATATCATATTTTCAAAAATATATGCAATTAATTTTATTATCAGTAAACGATGGTCCGTGCTCGACTTGACTGGCCACCTGAAAATTTCAATACAAAAAATACCAACTAAACCCAAGATTCTTGTATTTTTATAATTCGAAAGTTGTACACATCATTTGCATCTAAATTAACAATTACAAAGGTTCATCTATCTTTTAAAAAGGGGGATGTGTCACGGTGAAGACTCTGACCATAAATATGCATTTTACCTATATAGGCTAGGCAAGTATATAAGACCAGAATCGGTACCGGGTGAAGCAGCATACACATAGACGATTCAAAAGGGACAGACAGACAAAAATCACATCAATGTTAACCATTGGACTTGGGGCAAAAATAGTCTTCACTGTATTTAACTGAAAATCCCCCCCTCCTCCCCACCAAAAAAAAAAAAAAAATCCCGAGGAAAAGGGGGGTGTATATATTTTCAATGAATGATAGTTGGACTGAAATATTTGGTAACTATTGCAACAATAACAAGCAGATTTAATGTAAAAAGAATCCAAAACCAAGATTGAAACGAAGAAAAAGATATTTTCCGTTAAAAATAAATAAATAGGGTTCTCTAGGATGTCAGTACAAGTTTCAACATGCTGTGGTTGTTTTTTTTTCTTAATTTGTAAACCTTTTTTATGTTTCTTTTTCATTTTGTGGAGGTTTTTGTTTTTTGGGGGAGGGGGTAATTGTTTGACATGAAATTTAGTTGTTTATGAATAGAAACACACTTTAATATGAAATCCAAAGTACTATGTAGGTCGTCTTTATTCCCAGCATGATGGAACTATTTTCTACATGTTAGGACCAACCTCATGATGTTGACAACCAGTAGAAATTTGAAACTTTTTCTTTTAGTTCTCTCTTAGTCGTATCAAATCCAGAAAAAAGAATCAATTTCTATCAAACGTGAATCCTAACCTCTTTGCAGCTATAGTTAGAAACGTAAATAACAGGACAAGTTTGGCATGTTCCTTGGGACAGAAACCCAACAACACCAGATCGATAGATTTTATATTTTCAATAGAGGACTTAATCTATAATCAAATATTTCATTCTTTCATTCTTGGGCTTTTATTTCTTTCTTTCTCCTTTTTATTTTCTTCTTTAAATGTTTTTATGAATTATCATATTTGAAGCTATTCTTTTCACATTGACATTAAACGCCTTTTCTCTGTCTCAATATAAAGTATTTATCACAAATGAAGGAAAATATCTTGGCAAAAGAGGTGTGTTTGCTGTCCGGGAGTTGGAGTAGTCTTAATTGAAAACGGCAGCAATAAACGTTTCTCAATGTATACACAAATAAGCGCATTTAATACTGTCAGTCATACGTTGTCTGTATATACTAGTAGACTATGTTTTCTATGTCGTTAAGTTGCTGTCATTTCAATTTGAAAATAAAGAGATGTGATATGATTGCAAATGAGACAACTATCCACCAAAGTTCAAATGAATGGATGTAATTAATTATCTATAGGCAACCGTACGGCCTTCAACAATGAGAAAACCCATACTGTATAGTCGGCTATAAAAGGCCCCAACATGAAAAATATGAACCACATCTTCTGTTATATTCGAATCCTACAATTTTGTGAACAATTTTTAAAATGCATGATACATGTTATCAAAGAAATAAACCCTTTTCTTACCTTTTGTACAAATGTCCGTCCATCCTTGCTTTAGTTCATAACAGTAGACATGCTACGTATGTGACGTCACTGTATTGTTTCTGGTTTATTCATCTCGCGTGCTTTGAACAGATTAAAATGACATAACAAAGACTCAGACAAGTCGTCAAAACACTAAAAACCAGAGAGAAAAAAGAAGAGAAAAACAAACAGGACAACCCATTTGAAAGAAGCATAAAAGCATGTAGGTGCATTTAATTCATACACGAGTAAAACAAAGGAGAATTCGAGAGGTGAAGAAAAGTCTAAATATGGTTACATAATCAGCTATCGTCCATAACACGAACGCCCCTTTTACTCTCCACCACCCCAAACACACATCTCCGACGATAGAACCACGATGAAAAGCGAGTCCAAACACAAAAGACTGATGATATATGAATGTAAGTACACTCGCACTATATATATCTACATGTAATAAGATGAAAATAATTGCCTAACTGTTAAATGTTTAGCAAAAACCTCCATACTTTAGAGTTTCCTGCTAACTTTTAATACACAATTGTAGTAATTTTGACAACAACAAAAAAATAACAGACAAACGTCACTGCATTCATTTTCTATTTGTTTACTTGTATGTTGACAATATATCTATACATCTTTTGTATTGTGCACATTTTTACAGTATATTAGTACCGAAAAAAGTACTGAGTTTAATTTAGAGTTACCTCCCCATTGACTAGTTGATATGAAATAGACGGCAAACCTTTGATATTGCATACGTGAAGAAAAAGTCCTCTAAAAAATTTCAATCAAATGAACATGAATAAGAAGGGAGAAAAAAATCACATAATGAGAAAAATAATTTATTCGGTTGAAGTTTAAATGTGTGATTTGCCCCCTCACCAAAAAAAAAAAAAAGAATAAATAAAAAACCTATCACTTCCTTTATTCTTAGGTTGTATTTTAATCGAATAGTGTTTTGAAAGAATTTTAATCAGTTCAAAAAATATGTGCGTGAAAGTAAAATGATATATCCTTAATATTTCCTTACTAAAAATAATTTTCCCAAAAGGCAACTGCATAAATGTTAGAAATAGTATACTCTTAAGGAGTGAAATGAAGCAAAAAATGGAAATAATTTGACTGAAAAAAATAATTTCAAAGAACAGTGCAAAGTGAAGAGAAAAGAAAAGGGCAGGGTAGGGCTCAGCTATATTTAGCTTGATAACTGATGTACAACAATTGTAGATTCTTTTGAACAATTGGGTAGCCCTTAAAAGGGCTTTTGGTGGCTGAATAGCCTCTGCAGACTGAAGTCTGGAACAGTTTACTTCTTCTTTTGTGTCTTCTTGGCTTTTGATTTGGCTGCCTTCTTTTTAGCTGGTGACTTGGCTGCCTTCTTTGGCTTGGCTGCTTTCTTTGCTGCTGGTTTCTTAGCTTTAGGCTTGGCTGCCTTTTTCTCCAGCTGGTTTCTTTGCTGCCTTCTTTTTCTTAGGTGTGCTCTTCGCCTTCTTAGGCTTGGCGGCCTTAGGTTTAGCTGCTTTCTTTGCCTTTGCTGGCTTCTTTTAGCTTGTTTTGCCTTAGTCCGAGATTACTCTGACGTCCAACGGCTGTTTTGCCAGACAAGTTAGCCGTGGGACGTCAGAGCTCGTCCCATATCAAAAGTGGATATTTGCCCGTCCAAAATAGATGCGCTGCTTCGTCGCTTCTGGTGCCAACGGACGGCCTTGGAATTAAATAAATCGGGTATCAATTTGTTCATTTTCATTTATCTCTTCATTTATGTAAGTTTTACCTACCTGCCACCCTTTATTTTCTCATATTTAGACAGTTTTCACAGTGACCCACCGATTCTGGCATTTTAACTTTCATTTTGAAAGATTGTCATGTGATCACGAGAAAAAAGTAAGGCACACTGGACTATGGGAAATGATGCATGCATATGACCCTAGGTCAATATGAATATATAATCCAACACCTCGCTCATTTACGATGCAAGCAACGTAAATATCCGAGAGCTTCCGAATGTTATCATGGTTGGCACTAAATGCTTAATACCGATCTCCTGTAAAGGAGGTGTAAAAAGTATAAATATTTGCATATTTGAGTCTCGAGGTCGCGAAATCTCTCGTAACTTGACGTCTATTTGAAAATAAAAGTAAAAATGTCTGAATCGATGGGTCACTGTGAAAACTGTCTAAATATGAGAAAATAAAGGGTGGCAGGTAGGTGAAACTTACATAAATGAAGAGATAAATGAAAAATGAACAAATTGATACCCGATTTATATAATTCCAAGGCCGTCCCTTGGCACCAGAAGCGTCGAAGCAGCGCATCTATTTTGGACGGGCAAATATCCACTTTTTGATATGGGACGAGCTCTGACGTCCCACGGCCCCAGCTTGTCTGGCAAAACAGCCGTTGGACGTCAGAGTAATCTCGGACTAGTTTTGCCTCTCCAATTCTGAAAGATCCGGATGCTCCAGTTCCTTGGACTGCTTCAAACTGTTGTTCTTAACTCCAGCTCTGAGTGCAAGTTTTAAATGAGAGTTTACTGACTTGGCATCTTTTCCGACGTTGAAGTTGGCCATGATGTACTTCAAAATTGCTTGCCTTGAGGAACCTCCACGTTCTTTCAAAGCGGCGACGGCTTTCCCAATCATCTCGCTGTATTTAGGATGTGCTGAAGGCTTCTTTGGCTTGGCTGCTGCCTTTTCTTTGGTGATTTAGCTGGTGCTGGTGCTGGTGCTGCTACGTCTGCCATTTTGAACGTTTCAAAATATTATCCTTTACGAAGTTTATACTACGAATAACGATTTGAAAATAACGCCATTCCAGGCCTCGTTTATTTATAACAGACGAACGCGGACCTCGACGAAGACACCCTTAAAATAACTTGTAAAATCCATTACGCGATCTCGGTAAATGATTATGTGCTTCTTCGAAGACTTTTATGATAATTTTAGTATAATTCTATCAAAACATTCACATATAGCATATCAAATTGCTCATCCGCCATTGATTATGAAGGATTATTTCAGGCACTACTTTACAGGATGCTGAACCGGAACCGGAAATGCCTGATTTAACCTTGAACAATTCCTCGCGCCTTGATTATTCGAGACTCTTTAGTACAAAGCGGCCGACAGCTGGCAGTCGACAGTAAGCGGAATATAAGAGGATCTAGATTGAGTTTACATAATAAAGCGGCTAATGGGCCAATAGCACTTTAAAATGGACAAAAATATAAGAAAAGAGGCAAATAGGCAAAAAGATATAGAATAGAGGAAACTTATCTAAAAAATAAAGAATACAGACTAAAACCGGTTTTTCAAAAGTGATTATTTTCTAAGGGTTTAATATTTCGCGGTAGTGTTTTGCCATGGCTTTATTTGGACTTGTTTGTTTGCTTTTTGGCCTTGAATGTTTGTCCCTAATATTTTATTAACTATGTATTTACTTTCAGGTATCACAGATCGAATTTATTCGTTCATAGTGTGTTAATTTACGTTTTGATTGAGTTAAGCCTTCTAATTGATGTTTTATCGTGTGTTTTCTATGTTGTGATGTAATACTATTGTTTCAGAAAAGGGAGAAGGTTTGGTACCATTAAAACGTTTAATCCCGCTGCAAATGTTTGCACCTGTCCTAAGTCAGGAATCTGATGTACAGTAGTTGTCGTTTGTTTATGTAATTTATACGTGTTTCTCGTTTCTCGTTTTTATATATACTAGACCGTTGGTTTTACCGGTTTGAATGGTTTTACACTAGTACTTTTGGGGCCCTTTATAGCTTGTTGTTCGGTGTGAGCCAAGGCTCCGTGTTGAAGGCCGTACATTGACCTATAATGGTTTACTTTATAAATTGTTATTTGGATGGAGAGTTGTCTCATTGGCACTCACACCACATCTTCCTATATCTATAAACGAAGGAGTAATGTCAGCTGAGATTAGATGCAAGATGGTCTGGATGGGGTATAGAGAATAAGGAATATAAAGAACAGGAACAAATGGAGAAAAATAGTGGGGGAAAATAACGAATAGAGAAAAATAGTGGGGGAAAATAACAAATAGAGAATAAGCGTAAAAACAAATAAAGAATAGAGAATTAGGGTAAAATAAGTAAAAAATAAAGAATAAGGATACAAATAGATAAAGAACAGAGAATAAGGGTAAAAATAGATAAAGAATAGAGGATAAGGATTAAGATATAAAGAATAGAGAAAAAGGGTAAATAATGTTACTAATTGCCATACGATAAGGTTACAAATTGTCATACGATAACGTTACTAACTGCCCTGCCACAAAGGTAACTAATTGTCATGCAATTACGTTACTAATTGCCATGCCATAACGATTACAAATTGCCATACGATAACTTACTAATTGTCATGTGATAATGTTACTAAATGCCATATGATAACATAACTAATTGCCATGTGATAACGTAACAAATTGCCATGTGATAACGTAACTAATTGTCTTCTGATAATGTTTCTAATTGCTATGCGATAGCGTTACTAATTGCCACGCAATAACAGTTACAAATTGTCATTCGATAAAGTCACTAATTCCCATGCCAAATCGTTACTTATTACCATACCATAACGTTACTAATTTTCATGCCATAACGTTACTATTAACCATGCAACAAGTTACAACGTTAGTAATTGCAATGTTATATATGATAAGGTTACAAATTGTCATACGCTAACGTTACAAATTGCCATGCCATAAAGTTACTTATAACCATACGATAACGTTACTAATTGCTATACAATAACGTTACTAATTGCCATACGATAACATTACTAATTGCCATACGATAACATTACTAATTGCTATAAGATAACGTTACTAATTGCCATGCCATAACGTTACTAATTGCCGTACGATAACGTAACTATAACCATGCCATAACGTTACTAATTGCCATGCCATAACGTTACTAATTGCCCTACGATAACGTTACTAATTGCCATGCCATAATGTCAATAATTGCCATACGATAACTTTACTAATAATCATGCGATAACGTTACTAATTGTCATGCCATAACGTTACTAATTGCCATGCGATAACGTTACTAATAACCATGCCATAACGTTACTAATTGCCATGCCATAAAGTTACTAATAACCATACGATAACGTTACTAATTGCTATACAATAACGTTACTAATTGCCATACGATAACATTACTTATTGCTATACAGTAACGTTACTAATTGCCATACGATAACATTACTAATTGCCATACGATAACATTATAAATTGCTATAAGATAACGCTTCTCATTGCCATGCGATAACGTTATTCATTGTCATACGATAACGTAACGAAAAGGCATTTGATAATAAAAGGAAGCAGTTTAATACATTTTTCATATTAACCGGCTGAGGACCAATTAAGAAAATATGGATTTCACACAAACTTAATGCTATTATCACATTGTAAACATTATAAGTTATTAACTCTAAGTATATGATAAAGAGAGGGTTTTTTGCCATGGCGTTGTCGGTTTGTTTTCGAATTATGAGTTTGAATGTCCCTTTGGTATATTTCGCTTCTCTCTTTAACAATGATCGATAAGCGATCGCTCGATAGCAGAAGTATCACAAAATATAGCAGAAGGGATACAATGAGCAAACAATAAAAGGCCCCAATATAACAAATCGAATTAAAATATAGATCTCTAATTTCGGTATGCTCATATGACCGAGTTACGATAGATGTGAATTTTGATTAGATTGCAGTGAATATGACAAATGTAAAACAATTCAAATGAGAAACTAACGGCCTGATTTTGAGATTTATACGAAACAATAAACGAAAACAAATGTAAAACAATTCAAATGAGAAACTAACGGCCTGATTTTGAGATTTATACGAAACAATAAACGAAAACAAATGTAAAACAATTCAAATGAGAAACTAACGGCCTGATTTTGAGATTTATACGAAACAATAAACGAAAACAAATGTAAAACAATTCAAATGAGAAACTATAACGGCCTGATTTTGAGATTTATACGAAACAATAAACGAAAAGAAATACGATACACAAGAACACTTTTAAAATCGTAATACTTTTAGTGTATTTAACTTTGTTGCATTGAATTAGTGAATTTGAGTAAATATCACTTAAGAGTTCTCATTTAATGATTTACCCTTACTTTTTATGTTATATGAAATTTTACATTTTCTTTCAAGTAGTGACCTGGCAAGGGCCGGTTCACTGATAAATATTCATTACAGTATATGCATACATGCAATAAACAAATTCAATCAAGTGGGGTTACCTCTCCTGACTCACTGCAATATAATGCCTGATCTATTAGTAGTGCATTATATACTTGTAAATTGTTCATTCCATCTTGTATATGAAAGGGTTTGTAGCCTTTGTCCAATCCATGACTTTGAATTGAAATGTATTTCTATTATGATTGTGATTATACCCACGAGAGGTATATATAGTTTTGAACGGCCGTTTATCCGTCAGTTATTTTGTTTCCGGATGTTAACTCAGATAATCTATATTGGATTGCAACCATAAATAGATATAAAGATGAAGATATTTGTATTCCAATTAAAGGGCCCATGTGTCCTGGTGACATATTAGAATGACTTTTTTTAACAATTGAGAGACACAAATAGCTTTGACAATCATTTATAAATATGAATATAATCAACTTTATTTTATGATCTTAGGCCGCAGCCAGATCAGTGCCATAAGCATTTGTGTAAAAGAGCAATAATACAACAGATTATATAAAATATTAACAGGTAAATATTCTTAATTGTTACATATAAACATATTTGTACTATATTGATAGTTTTCTGAGTTCAACACATTTATTCAAGTTCCAATAATTTTCAATACCTCTAGGTTTCTTGAAGAAAAAAAAAGCCAATTGAACTTAACACTTGTATTTAACACTTCGAAATGTTTTACAAACATACCGAATTCCGAGGTAAATTCAAAAAGGCTGAAAGTCCAAAAAAAAAAAAGACAAAATCAAACGTTATCAATCAACGGAACGAGTGAAAACACAACTGTCATATTAATGACTTGGTACAGGCATTTCCCGAAGAAAATGGTGGGTAAAACTGGTTTTATAGCTAGCTAAACCTCCCACTTGTATTGACTCCCACTTATCAAAATTTTATCATAGAACTTTTTTCTCAAAAAATTATGAAGGGCACATCGCATATTATATGTTCTTCATCTTCAACTTTATCCAACATGCATTATTTACATAAACTTTGTAATTATCTATATAGTTTTTTGCATATCCAGTATCACAAATGGTGAGAGAAAGGTCCCTATTGATTTAGATGTCATTAGGTCCCAGGTCAAGGTTATAGTTATCAAAATGATACTGCCATTTGTGCAAACAAAGTGGTTCCGGATGCTAAATCAAATACTACAAAGGAAATTGAAAACAAACTTGAATAAAGTAAGAGGACTGAAGACCCTATTAATTATGAGGTAACTAATTCGAAATCTAAGGTGAAGTTCAAAGTTACCTAAAACATAGACTGAAATTTGTGCTCAGTCCTATACTACATAAGATATTGCCATTATAATTATGGTCAAATAATAAAAGGATGACCCCGTATTGATTTTGATGAAACTATACGTCCAAAGTCAAGGCCAATGCTTCTAAAACAGACTGACATTTACGCAAAAACTGCCTCTAGGTGATTAAGGAACTGTCTCTAGGTGATTAATGACCTGTCTCTAGGTGAGTAATGACCTGTCTGTAGGTGAGTAATGACCCGTATCTAGGAGATTAGTCACATGTCTCTAGGTGATGTTTCCAGGTGATTAATGACCTGTCTCTAGGTGATTAATGACCTATCTCTAGGTGATTAATGACCTGTCTCTAGGTGAGTAATGACCTGTCTCTATGTGATTAATGATCTGTCTCTAGGTGAGTAATGACCTGTCTCTAGGTGAGTAATGACCTGTCTCTAGGTGATTAATGACCTGTCTCTAGGTGAGTAATGACCTGTCTCTAGGTGAGTAATGGCCTGTCTCTAGGTGATGTCTCTAGGTGAGTAATGACATGTCTAGGTGAGTAATGACATGTCTCTAGGTGATTAATGACCTATCTCTAGGTGAGTAATGACCTGTCTCTAGGTGATTAATGATCTGATGCAATTTCATAAAATTTCGGCAGTTGCATGATAAGTCAATATTTGGTGATTGGAATGGACAACTATAGTATTTACATTTTCCTCGGTAATTGATGATACTTAAAAAATCTGAATGTTCAACTTGTCAGATACGGGCTAGCATTCCTAGATGAGTTTATTTTCACAGGAAATGAAATTGGTTGGTAAGCCTGAGACTTGTCCAATAATGCCTTTTTAATAAGATGTTATTAGTTGGCAAGCCTGAAACTTGTTCAATAATGTACTTTTATTTATTACTTAATGTAATTGGTTGGTAAGTCTGAGACTTGTCCAATAATGCCTTTT
The DNA here is from genome assembly GCA_017311375.1 of Mytilus coruscus. Lineage (NCBI taxonomy): Eukaryota > Metazoa > Mollusca > Bivalvia > Mytilida > Mytilidae > Mytilus > Mytilus coruscus. The sequence goes on along the minus strand of JAASAO010001643.1, from coordinate 4,555 downwards.
TAATAAGATGTTATTAGTTGGCAAGCCTGAAACTTGTTCAATAATGTACTTTTATTTATTACTTCATGTAATTGGTTGGTAAGTCTGAAACTTGTCCAGTAATGCCCTTTTACTAAGATGTAATTAGTTGGTAAGCCTGAGACTTGTCCAATAATGCCCTTTTATTTATTACTTAATGTAATTGGTTGTTAAGTCTGAAACTTGTCCAAAATGCCCTTTTACTAAAATGTAAATGGTTGGTAAGTCTGAGACTTGTTCAGTAATGCCCATTTTACTAAGATGTAATTAGTTGTTAAGTCTATGTAATTGGTTGGTAAGTCTGAGACTTGTCCAACAATGCCATTTTGTCCATTACTAAAATGTTATTGGTTGTGAGTTTGAGACTAGTCCAATAATGCCCTTTTACTAAGACGTAATTAGTTGGTAAGTCTGGGACTTGTCCAACAATGCCCTTTTTCATTACTAAAATGTTATTGGTTGTGAGTCTGAGACTTGTCCAATAATGCCTTTTTAATAAGATGTTATTAGTTGGCAAGCCTGAAACTTGTTCAATAATGTACTTTTTATTTATTACTTAATGTAATTGGTTGGTAAGTCTGAGACTTGTCCAATAATGCCTTTTAATAAGATGTTATTAGTTGGCAAGCCTGAAACTTGTTCAATAATGTACTTTTATTTATTACTTCATGTAATTGGTTGGTAAGTCTGAAACTTGTCCAGTAATGCCCTTTTACTAAGATGTAATTAGTTGGTAAGTCTGAAACTTGTCCAGTAATGCCCTTTTACTAAGATGTAATTAGTTGGTAAGCCTGAAACTTGTCCAAAATGCCCTTTTACTAAAATGTAAATGGTTGGTAAGTCTGAGACTTGTTCAGTAATGCCCATTTTACTAAGATGTAATTAGTTGTTAAGTCTATGTAATTGGTTGGTAAGTCTGAGACTTGTCCAACAATGCCATTTTTGTCCATTACTAAAATGTTATTGGTTGTGAGTTTGAGACTAGTCCAATAATGCCCTTTTTACTAAGATGTAATTAGTTGGTAAGTCTGGGACCTCCAACAATGCCCTTTTTTTCATTACTAAAATGTTATTGGTTGTGAGTCTGAGACTAATCTCACAATGCCCTTTTTACTAAGATGTAATTAGTTGGTAAGTCTGAGACTTGTCCAATAATGCCCTTTTACTCAGATATAATTAGTTGGTAAGTCTGAGACTTGTCATATAATGCCTCATTACAATAATTGGTTGATTATTTTATCACAATAATAATTTATGATTTTAATGATTACTTTAGTAATAAATTGTCCAGCAATGCCCTTATTCAAATGAAGATGTAATTAGTTGGTAAGCCTGGACCTTTTAGCAATGCCCTTGTTTCAATGAATATATAATTAATTGGTAAGCTAGGGCCATTTCAGCAATGCCCTTGTTTCAAGGAAGATGTAATTAGTTGGTAAGCCTGGGCCCTTTCATCAATGCCCTCGTTTCAATGAAGATGTAATTAATTGGTAAGCCTAGGTCCTTTCAGCAATACCCTTGTTTCAATGAAGATGTAATTTAGTTGGTAAGACTGCGCCCTTTAGCAATGCCCTTGTTTCAAGGAAGATGTAATTAGTTGTAAGCCTGGGCCTTTAGCAATGCCCTTATTTCAAGGAAGATATAATTAGTTGGTAAGCCTAGGCAATTTTACTCCCATTCCTTGTATTGTAATCCATTTGATAGAAAATAAGTCCATTCTACTAAGGTACATATGTAGCTGTAACGACCTTGACCCTCAATGATCGTCTACCACGTTTGGTAAATATAAATATAAAAAAGAAGATGTGGTATGATTGCCAATGAGACAACTCTCCACAAGAGACCAAATGACACAAAAATTAACAACTATAGGTCACCGTACGGCCTTCAACAATGAGCAAAGCCCATACCGCATAGTCAGCCATAAAACGCCCCGAAATGACAAATGTAAAACAATTCAAACGAGAAAACTAACGGGATAATTTATGTACAAAATAATGAACGAAAAACAAATATGTAACACAACAATAAACGACAACCATTGAATTACAGGCTCCTGACTTGGGACAGACACATACAGAATGTGGCGGGGTTAAACTAGTTTAAAGGCGCCAACCCTCTCCTAACCTGGGACAGTGGTGTAACAGTACAACATAAGAACAAACTATAAAAATCAGTTGAAAAAGGTTTAACTCATCAGATGGATACAAATAGAAATACATCTATATCATTATATATATATCATTAACGGGAAGCTTAATACAAAAATTTATGATAAAAGAGATAATTTTTCATTTCCTATCGTTAATTATCCATTTTTAGATGGTGACGTTCCCTTGTCACCATCTTATGGTGTTTATATATCTAAACTTGTACGATTCGCTCGTGTATGTAACAATGTATTAGATTTTAGCGAGAGAAATTTATGTATTACTGAAAAATTATTACACCAGAGTTTTCGATATCATAAACTAGTCAAAACATTTACCAAATTTTATCATCGGTATAAGGACATCATTCGTAAATATAACTCAACATGCAGATATCTTATACGTTCGGGTATTTCACATCCAATCTTTTATGGTAATATTCAAAGCACAAAAATGTCAGTATTCACCTCAAAAGCTAACAAAACCTTTAAACAGACTTATTAAGAAGGGATATAGTTACGATACTGTTGTCAGGTCATTAAAGATTGCATATTTTGGCTTTAATATTAATTCACTCATAGGTCTTTGCATCGGAATTAAACACATTTATTCTAAAACCAGTTGTTGGCATGACACGGGTTATGTTCTTCTCGTATATTTTATGACGGTATAATACTAAACCCTAACGGAGGTATTGTACCTGATTTTCATATGATGAAGACATAATCTTCTAATCAGTTTAATTGAGGTCTGGAGCTGGCATGTCAGTAACTGCTAGTAGTCTGTTGTTATTTATGTATTATTGTCATTTTGTTTATTTTCTTTGTTTCCTATTCTGACATCGGACTCAGACTTTTCTTATGCTGAGTTTTATTGTTATGGGCCGGCACTAAGCCGGTCCATTATATGATATGGGTTTGAGATTGTTACATGAGTTTCTGCGGATCTACATTATTATTCTCTGCGGTATATGAAAATTACAGATTTTAGGTAATTGAAATAAATAAATACATTTATTTTATTATTTTTTATATAAGAAGAAGATGCCAAATATTTATAACAATGAATGTTCATTGTTTTATTATGCACAGAATGCGTGACCCGTATTAGGGGATTTCCCAAACCAGGTTATTTTTAGAAATGTAAACAAGGTACCATGTTCTTACAACAACTCGTCGTCGGAACATGGGAAATGATTTATAGTTTGCGTTATTTTTTCAAAATAGTTATTTTATATTCTATTTTGATTATCATATATACAGTTTTCATCATTTAGAAAAATAATCATAATAAAGATATCTTTACTTTCAACGTAAACGATCTCGGAGTTTTATAGGTAACATGTTTCAATAACTGAAAGTGATTTTCAAACCTCTCAAATATCCACTTGGTGTTTGTTAATACTTTGCAATTTTATTGCAACCAAACAGATTGAACTGAAAACATTTTGTCAAGGATTTGTCAGTTGTTACGAAGAGAATAATTTGCTATACTGTCTGAAGCTTTCTGATTTTTAGTTGTAGTATGAAGCTGATTTTAGTCTCGTATACCCAATGAACATATGAAGGGATATGGAGTAACTGTACATGAGACAATATTAATATCAATACATGGTAAAACCCAAATATGGAACGTTTTTATTGTTGTCCTTCATCTTCAAGTCATCATGAGGCATTCAACAATGATCAATATTCTCAGAACTGGTAGAAAGTTCAAGTTGACCCTTCGCATCAGTTTGAGCAGAATTCATGGTTAAATATCATACAAAGCTACATTCATATTTTTATAACTGTTTGTTGATACTTTTAAATTTCACCAAAACCGAATAGAAATGAAAACATTATGTCTAGGATTTCTCAACCTTGACTGAGAGGAATAATTTGATATTTGTTTGCTTTAAGATTTTATATCTTTTGTCAAACGAAGTTGGGGAAGGGATATAGTGTTTCATCTGTCCATCACAAAGTTAAAGTCCATCTAACACAATATCACACACCTATACCCCCTCCAAAAAAAAAATTATCTTCAATTTTGACCCCCATTTTAAAGAAAAAACCCTTTTTACATCCAAAATAAAATTTTACCAACATTTTGTGTGATTTTAACTTCAAAATTAAGAAGAAAAAAACACACTTTGCATTTATACCCCCATAAAAAAGAAAAACATTTTTTGTAAAGAGCACACCAAAACCTTAATCCTGGGTTTTTATAAAACTCATTTTTTCCTAAGGGGAGTAGTATAGTACTTGTACTTTTTATAAAAAAAACGTTATTAAAACATCCAAAAAAAAAAAACAACAAAAAATTTAAAAAAAACAAAAATAAAAAAGGTCGGAGAACACACCGCGAAAAAATTCTGTTGGATTTTGGAGAAAAAAATTTTTTTA
>JAASAO010000205.1:0-45297 GCA_017311375.1 Mytilus coruscus | reverse complement strand
AATATAATGCAAACTTTCACAACGCCTGCCTTTTTCCATCGAAAAGGTGTTTCTGAAATTAATTTTCTAAAATCAAAATTGTTTATACTAACTGCATTTAACATTGTTTAACAAATTTTAAGATTATCTTTAGGACTTATTCTAAATAAAATTTAGGCAATTCATTATTTCTCTATTGAATAAATACATGTATATTCAGAATATTCATTACAGAAAAATTTGATAATATTTTTATTGTCATATAAACACATTACAATTTAATCAAGTTTCTGACAAAAAAAACCAAAAACAAACATCATAATTATAAAAGAAATAACAATTCTATAAAAAATCAAAACACATGGAAAAAAATTATTAGGTTTCTGCCCTCAGTTCTAATGACTTTTTTTTATAAAGGAGCCAATATTTAAAACATGTTCCATGTTATAGAGGTTTAGCATTTCTTTTACTTTTTGTGTTTGGTTAAGATTTTATTCATAAGATTCAAGATTTTATTCACAAACTGGTCAGAGACATTATTATGAGAAGGTAAACAATTTTCAAATAGATTATCTCTAAGTTGTTATGTTAATTTTACAAAGAATTCTATCCTTTATAAGAATTTTTATCTACCATTTCTATTTCTAAATTATGACCACTAATTCTTTACACTGGGAAAGCCATTTGGTTAATACGCCTGCTTATTATCTAAAAATATGGACTATGGTTAAAAGATAACCAGTAATCTCTAAATATATATGTTTGACAAAGAATTAGATGTTTGACAGGGAATTAGATGTCCGTCTTTAACTTTAGCTGTTTGCTGTATTTTTAGACGTTTACCGTAATCCCTCTCATACTCTTAGATAATATTAATGATGTCCCTTTAATAACTCGCGTTATCGTGTGTATTAATTAACGTTAGCTATAGAATTGAAATGTTCCAGTTAAATTAATGCACATGATTTATCTAGTTTGACGGGAATTACCTGTTCGTCCGACAAAACTGATGTGTATTGAGTTGTCAATAAAAGAACCAGTGATGCATGAGCGACGGTTATAAAACATTGTTGTAAGGAGATGAATACATAAACAATATTTACAGAATCTGTTAAAACTAACCATCTTATTTCCTTCTTTTAAACGATGTTTTTTGAAAATATACTTATAGTTACCTGTGAATTAAGACAGACACAGATAATATAGATCTATGAGTTAGATGGTTATAAATATTTTTCTTGGAAGCTTTTATCAGTGTTGCAGGTTTCGAACTAAGGGAAAGATCGACATACAAATACGAAACGCTTTTAAGCATGGCTTTCCTGATGAATTAAATATCGAATTTTTCATTGGTCAATAATACACATCTATTTAAATACAACCAATGGACAAGATGAATACACGTGGTAACTTTGTAATACACAACTACAAATTTATGAATGGAAGTGGTTTAATCAAATTAAAGGTTCAAATTGACAAATGTGTTTAACTGAGTTTTATTTCTATTTTTTGTCACTTGCCAATAGCCTATATTCATTCTACAACAAAGGATGCCGTTATAATCGATAAGTATGTTTCAGCTGCGAACAGTATCATGTTCCTGGTTCCAGGTTATAAATATTAGGGACTAATAAAATGTTTTTGATTACAGGTACATGTATATTGTTTGGTATGAACACACTTAACAGGCACGTGATATTTATTATTGTTATAATATGATGACCCTACTAGAATTTATACATAAAATGCCTTTCTGGTAATATTACGATCTAATTTTAAAATATCTAGTTTTTATTTTAAAGTCAGAGTCAAATAGATGTATGCTATTTTTTGTTGTATATAAGTAATTTAATCACATGCCTGTCAATTTGAAAAGTATAAGAATGTTACGAACATCAGAGTTTTACTGGGACAACCTTTAAATTAATTGTTTTACTTGAGATAATTGTTTCGTAAGAAGTTTATGATTAACATATTTTTACCACTAATTGAAAGGGGGGGCAGGAAGAAATTTGAAAAAATAAGCAGGACCACCAGCATTAATTATCGAGGGGGTGGACGGGTACAGGAACATGAGAATGAGGGATTGGGAAGTGGGTGTCAGATGGACGAAAGCAGTAGGGTGCGGAAATGGTTACTAAGTTTGTTCTTTACTCTCTTCTTAATTTTCGGTTATTAAATCCAAATAATAAGTATATACATAGAATACGTAAATACATATGGTGCACAGATTGTATAGAGTTCAATTTGCAAAGACCACATTTCATATAAAATATTTGTATAGGTATGTTCCTTCCACACAAAGATCATTACATTCTTTCTGCAACAGTCATTTTGACTTAAAGACTTTTAAGTTGCTGCATATTTATACCTGCCACAAGGGCCACACAACGTGGGAACAGGTTTCAGAAATTCCTATCAAAATGAAGATGTCCAAGGATGACCATTAGTTAAGAGCCTGTTGTTTCGTACTTTGGTTTACTTTGTTGTATTGTACATATCATGACCGACTCTAAATAAAATTTACTTACTTACTTACCTGGTGTAGTTTATAGGTGTGTTTACCTTTTGTGGTTTTGAATATAAATAAGGCCGTTGGTTTTCCCGTTTGTATGGTTTACACTGGTCATTTTGAGCTCTTTGTAGCTTGCCCTTCGGTGTGAGCCAAGGCTCCGTATTTAAGGTCGTATTTCTCGAGGGGGAGGGGGCATTTTTCTTGGTAGGATGACGGAAACATCTAGTGCCAAACCCTTTTCGTATATTTTGTTTATGAAAATATATACCTTGTCGTATATCAATAAATAAAACAGACCTATGTCTTGAAAAGTTGTCTGACTGGCACACATACCACATATTCTATACCCCAGTCAAACTTGGAAACGAATAATTAGATATAGGAAGATGTGGTATGAGTGCCAATGAGACAACTCTCCATCCAAGTAACAATTTATAAAAGTAAACCATTATAGGTCAAGGTAGGGCCTTCAACACGGAGCCTTGGCTCACACCGAACAGCATGCTATAAAGGGCCCCCAAAATTACTAGTGTAAAACCATTTAAACGGGAAAACCAACGGTCTAATCTATATAAAAATACTATGTTCCAGAGTCAGCTCAGTAATGTGTACGTTGACCAATACTCGGCCCCGTCCCCTTCAGAGTCTGTAGCCCCATATTTCTTAGTAACTTAAGATAATCTTTTTTATGAAATGGTGTGTTTAACATAGGCGGACAATGGACTAAGTTGTATATAGACATACCTGGGTAAACCGGACCCTGAATACACCGGATTCCTGTCTATTCCGGTCCCAATATTTTCCTTTCATAACCTTTGCAAAAATACCCTCTATAAACCGGACCCTGTGTATTCCGAATTCCGATCTCATTAGGAAGTCCCATTACACATAATTGCATTATCAAATGCTGTCAAAATCGGTTTAATTTATTTAACTGTACATCATGATCGAGTATTGATCGCCGTCAATCAACACAAATTTGTTTACACAAGAGGGTCCGTACGAGTATTAAACCGTGACCTTATTGTAGTGAACTGTTTTTATGAACAATATTAAGTGGTCATTAAAATAAGTTAATTCAAACAAGAATGCAGAAACTTTATGTACGCCTAAAAGAGAAAATAAGATTTTGATAACATTCTTAATACACCTTCGCCGAAAAGGTCTCGCAAAGAACTTACATTAAAAGAAAAGTACAATCTTATTACGGAATATGAAAAAAACACCTAAGCCAACGCAAAAAGATCTTGCATTACAGTTTGGGATTGGCAAAACAACTGTTTCATACATTTAAAAGAGAAGTGGTGAATATAAAACAATTTACGAGGACAACACAACATCTGCAAGAGAACTGTACAGTGCATGATAACCTATAAAATGAACTAACAATCGCCATGGTTTATATATTTAATTAATTTTACCAGCATATAACATTATTACAATGAAAAAATAATTATCTGTTTTTTTAAATCTAATATATCAAACTATTATATTCTTTTAAACTTTAATGTCGAAACACAATTCCACCATTTATTAGATTGCACTTTCATATATAATAGCTAAATGTCTTAAATGTTAACATTCCTGGATGAGAATAGACCAGTATTCGCCAAAAAAAAAAAAAAAAATTATATTACTTATCTTCAATAACGAATTCTAAAATGTATTAAATAATTCTTTTATAGTAGATTTGACTTTTAACGTAAATTTTAATAGCGAAATTATGCACGTCATTTATATATTTGCATGCCAGTAATCAATTTGATCTTGAACTTGACTTAGCTCACAATAGAGAGCTGAAATCAATTTTGTCAACTGCACGAGATTTTCATACGGCGGTAAATAGCATGTAACTAACACAAGTGATAAAACTGACAGACTGTGGAAAGTCAATTCAGGGTCAACTTTGATGTGTAACGATTGACATTGTTGTGCGTTAGCGTTGAGGCTCTTGAGGAAAGTTCATTACGATTGATTAACGAGAATCTAAATTAGTGCTGTTTTTCTCGATAATTTCACAGTAGAGATAACAATTTTGCTTGGTAGAATTGCTGGAAATACGCATTGATAGTTTTGTTTATTATCGTTACAGGAGAATAATTCACTTCAAGTGAGTAAACTCGCATTTTCGAGTATCGACATTACGTTGCACTCGCTTTTGCGAGTGCGACACGATAAATATCGGAAACTTCCGTAACTCTTGCAGACCTGCTAAAAAAGCAATTTCAGTGTCAATACAATTATGTTAGAAACATTTTGGTGATCTCGACTGGGGTCACGTTGCTCCAAGTAAATCAGCTACTTTATTTTCCCAGCTGTTTTGTTATATAACACTATGCTCTCTCGTTATATGTAGACTAGCCTCAGGGACATTATATGTGAACCTTTCTACAAAAAGCCTGCACAGGTAATACCTCGGATGTACTCTAATAAACGTCATCGCTGTCCCACAGGTGTCCTTGTGTAAAGAAATGTCAAGGTATTGGTGTATGCTCAGTTGGTTAACTTAGATAATCAGTGAGAGATAATTAAAGATCCGATTATTTTCAACCACCTACTTATTGAGCGTTTTAAAATATTTTAATACTGAATTGAAACAAATAAAAATATAACCTTTCTATATTTTCTTTAATTCAAAAAAATGAAGTTGTGAACGTAACGTTATTGCAATGAATTATTCGTTTATGCAGATTTTCTTTGACCATTATACGAGTTTATACGTTTATGTAGTTTATTGAATATCGACTCTGAATAAAACTTTGAATCTTTGAATCTTGAATCTTGTAACGAGGGTCTGGATTGGAAAAGGGGGATCTTAATCCAGTATTTTAAGGTTTTGTTTTAAAGTCATTTATCTCTATTTTAATAAATTTTGCCCATTATTCTCTATTCTTTACATATAAGCATATACCCATTATCCATTATTCTCTATTCTTTGTGGTCTATTTTTGTAAAATCTACTTTTTTTCTCCCTTCTATTCTGCACTTTTTCCATTCTTTATTCTGTAAACCCCATTCAGACCCTCATACACGTAATGAAAAATCTAGTAGTAAGTTCTGCTACTAACACTAGTTGACATGGGTACAGAAATTTTTCATCCGTTGTCCATCCTTTATTCTGTTAACCCCATCCATACCCTCATATACATGACGGAAAATCTAGTACGTTAGTTCTGCTACTAACACAGTCTAGTTGACATGGGACATAGACAATTTTCATCCGAGTGTTTTTCGGCGGAGGACATTTTAATGAAAAAAATAGGACGTTTCAGCACCAAAGCCTAACCATTTTAGCGAAAATTTAAATGCTCATTTTAGTGAGTCACTGACATTTTTGATCCATTTCATAAAAATAATATATTAAATTTTATTGTAAAATCAAGACAGCCCAATGTGAAATGAATACAGTGCATGCTTTCCTCCAACACATTCGTTTAACACATTTGTTTCAATGGTGAACCAAAGTAAACATATAAACAACTTAAACATTAAGCCAGAATAAATAACTGCATGTTCATGGTTTTAGTAAGGTGGTGTATTATTCAACCTGGGATATCGAAAATACAGTTGAACGGACTAATCCTGCGCTAAAATGGGCTCTAATGTATGCGCTAAAATGTCCCATGTATTTTAAAAATTTTCACTAAAATGTCCTCCGCCCGTGTTTTCCCCGTCCGTAATATCTTTAACCCTTCCTTGCTGTGTTAGGCAGTTCGGCATCTAGGATTTATACAAAATTCTAGATTTCCATTACCTTTGGATGATATTACATGTAGATATTAGTATTTACAGAAAAGGAAACTAGCCAAACTTAATAAATGCTGAATAGCAAGATGTCAAAATTACAGTAAAACAAAACGAATTAAAACGCATTTCAGTAAAATAATAAATATATAAATTGCAACTGTTAGTAATTATTAATTGATGTAATTCGTGGAAATAATTCTAAACAGTGTCACAAATGTGAAGGCATTAATACTACTACAAAGACGATGTCATTTTATTGCTACAACAAACCACCGATTAAAAAATATACGAAAGAAATAAAGATTAACTTGAAACAAAATATCAGACATTAATGTATACCTTTATTTTTGTTTTCTGTTAACGGTTCTCAGGTTCTCGTACCAATTCACGTTGAATTTTAAAATAATTAAGTTGAAAACATTATTTACAAATAAAAAAAAGATGGAATACTCTCCTGTTCTTTTGGGCCTTCTGAATAGCATAAGTTATTTCCACGTCTGGTACATCTGCTCCTTCTAAAGTCAAATTCATTCTTATGTTAAGAATGAAAAAAAAAATCAAATAAGAACCGCTGACTCATTTCCACATTTTGACATTTCGGGATAGTTTTCGTAAGTATTTTTTATTTTTTCTTTGTTCCCTAACAGTCCCAGGATTTTGAAGGCGGAAAGTTAACCCTTTGCAATAAATAAATAAAACCTTTTAACCTACAACATTAGTTATAAGAAAGAAATATATATACAAAATATTTGCCACTGGACTTGTAACAACAAACTTCCAATCAGTCCAAAATGAGTAGAAATGCCAGTTAGTAAAATTGAGAATGGAAGTGGAAATGTGTCAAAGAGACATCAACCCGACCAAAGAGCAGACAACAGCCGAAGGTCACCAATGGGTCTTCGATGCAGCGAGAAACTCCGCACCTGGCGGCGTGCTTCAGCTGGCCCTTCACAAAAATGTATACTAGTTTATTGATAATGGACGTCATTCTTAACTCCAAAATATACACAAGAAATTAAAATTAAAATCATACAACAGAGGCTCCTGAATTGGGAAAGGCGCAAAATGCAGCGGAGTTAAACATGTTTTTGAGATCTCAACCTCCCCTATACCTCTAGCCAACGAAATTTGCTTCAGAACGAAATCCTACTTTTTAATTTTAACTTTTAATAAAATCGCACGAAGACAATAATCAGACAGTCCTATCTTTCTGAAATTAATGCATTAAAGCTCATTTTAAAAATGTGATGCTTGCAATTTAAATTGCTTGGTCTTTCTTCTTCTGTGAGTATTATCCTTCCATTTAGGAACACCAAGAATTCCTTGTATCAATAAACGTATATACGCTATTTACAGGTTCTCCATATGTCCTCTCAGGGAAATATGTACATGTATACACGACCCAAGAGTCACACATACATTTCCAAATTTGCTCAATAATATTCTTTAAAAATCTAAAATCATTTTGCAACAATCAATGAAATAATAATAATTAAAGATTTAACCACCGAAGCTTTGAAAGTGTTCAATTTACACACACTATTCTGTTAACCCTGTTTACCTGTTGACTTTTGTTTAGAATAGCAGATGTGCGTTGATCGATATTTACGACATGCAGTCATGCGTGTATAACCCTTTATCTCCAACTTCTCCGGGTAATGATTGACAGGTATTGTAATCAATGTAACACATAAATCGGGGTACAATGAAGGTATCATGATTTAAGTAAGTAAAACAATTCTTTCTTTATTAGAAGACAAAATTAAAATTAAAACATGTTGAAACTACACAAGTAATTTAACTGACACAATTTAAATTTGGTATAAATAAAGACGTGTTTATTTTTTTTTTTGTATAATTATCTTATTTGCACTCACAAAAGATAGCAAACTTCAGTATCAGAATTGATTTTAAATCGTAATTTCCAAATATAAGATTGTCAGCGCGGACTTCGCGGATCAATAGGGACATAATCTAGGTGACAAGTTGTGATAATTTCATTTTGTCCATCAAGGATTTTCCTGAATTTTAATGAATGTCCATCACGGAATCGAGGACGGAATCAAGGAATACGCGTTTTGCAGTATTGCAGTGTAGAAACCTGCCAAATTCTTTAAGTCAAGCCCTTCAAAATTATTCAACAGTGATATTATCCATATGCTTCTTTGTTTCCGTGACCAATTATTGGCATCGATATGTAATCACTTCCATTCATAAATATTTGTAGTTGTGTATTACAATGTTACCACGTGTATTTATCTTGTCCATTGGTCGTATTTAAATAGATTTTATTATTGACCAATGAAAGAATTCGATATTTAATTCATCAGGAAAGCCAGGCTCAAAAACGTTTCGTATATGAATGTCGATCTTTCCCTTATATACTTAGTTTGAAACCTGCAACACTGATAAAAGCTTCCAAGAAAAATATTTATAACCATCTAACTCATAGATCTATATTATCTGTTTCTGTCTTAATTTACAGGTAACTATATTTTCAAAAACATCGTTTAAACGAAGGAAATAAGATGTTTAGTTTTAACAGATTCTGTAAACATTGTTTATGTATTCATCTCCTTACAACAATGTTTTTATAACCGTCCCTCACGCATCACTGGTTCTATTATTGACAACTCAATACACATCAGTTTTGTCGGACGAACAGGTAATTCCGTCAAACTAGATAAATCATGTGCATTAATTTAACTGGAACATTTCAATACTATAGCTAACGTTAATTAATAATACACGTTATCGTTCACGCGAGTTATTGAAGGACATCATTAATATTATCTAAGAGTATTAGAGGGATTACGGTAAACGTCTAAAAATACAGCAAACAGCTAAAGTTAAAGACGGACATCTTATTCCCTGTCAAACATCTAATTCTTTGTCAAACATATATATTTAGAGATTACTGGTTATCTTTTAACCATAGTCCATATTTTTAGATAATAAGCAGGCGTATTAACCAAATGGCTTTCCCAGTGTTACTAAGTGAAGCATTTGAGTTTACTGTTTTGATCAGAAGTTTTATTTTATTTTCAAAAATATTCTTATTTTGTTCTTAAAATTCATTTTAATCAAGGGCTTTAAAGAATCTAATTCATTCAAGTCCCTGCAATTATTAGCTTTATCTAAAATGCCTGAGTTGAGTGAAATATTCTTTGCAGATGTATACCAAGAATATGTATCATGCATATGCCAGTCTTGCAGTTTTGACAATATAATACACAGAACAAAAAATGATTTAATTAATAGACCATAAAATGTCACAATCTATATAGAAGTGTACTTTATTTTTCTGGAGACAAAATTTGCCTGTTAACTGACAAAATAGCCAAACTGAAGATAACATATTTGATAAGTTTACAATAATTTTAAAAAGCAAGACAATTTTTTCTTTAAATAATTTCTTTTCATAAGATTTATTTAATTCAGAGATAAGAACATCTTTCATTATGATTAGCATTTATCAAAGTTGATGATAACTAGGTAGCCATTTGGAAAATTAAAGTCTCTTTAGTGATTCTTCATGCACAACTCAGTTTTGAGATTTGAAAATATAAAGTTAAACAAAATAGTTTATTCCTATACCATATAATGATATTTGTAGTTTTCCTGAATAATAATCATGATAATAGATTGTACAACGTTTTCAAGGCTTGATATTCATGATATTGATAATTTTAATTTGTTAAAAACAGGCTTGTTAAATTACTTGCTTCATGGTTCCTTTAATCATATCATTTGCATCATTATAAGTTATAATTAATAATAATTCATTAAATAATACACACAGACAATTGAATACCATGTACATCATGTACAATAACTTTTTTTACTGAAAAATAATTATTTAAAGGATTCTCTGTTTTGTTTTCAAATGGTAGTCAATAACTCATCTTTGAATTTTGTCATTTCTACTCAAGATTATTTCCTAGAAGAAATTAAAAGAATAGAAGCAAAAAACAAATAAAAATAAAAAATAACATAAAAAATAAAAACATTAGAAAAAAGGAAAATATGTAAATTTAAAGACAGAAAAATCAACAAATGATATGAATTAACAAAGACTAAAACAACATTCTATTCTACATTTTCAAGAAAAGGTGAAATGTCAATTTGAGAAGAAACCTGAGGTACCTGTACAGGTAAATTTTAATGAAACATACAAGCTGAAAACTTCAACCCTGATTGATTTCAACAGATAACATGATTAGATTAGCAACCCCAGTTGAAATTTCTAACATACTTTATAGGTTTAAAAACAGTGTAAATGAATAGATCTCCTTGTCAGCTTTCCAAATCTGTTTTATTTGTCAAGATATCACAACCGGATCCAAAGTTATGTTAAATTTATGCCGGAAATTTCTGCTTGCTTATGGGAAAACTTGTACTATTAGACTTGCAGGAATACCGATTCCAATTTAAGGCACCGAAATTCTTGGGAAAATCAGTTTTTCAGTTGTTATTTTTTTATTACTGGTAATAGCTTCATGAAACTTTGTACTTAGGCTAATCATGACCAGCTGAGTTCATTTCTAGCCTTTAAAAAGAGCTAGGTTGAATACTTAATGGTGAAAATGAAAATTTGTGATGTATTTTTTATCTTGTTGAAATAAGCATCAGCGCTTCTCATGTCAAAGCCCCTTGTCTCGCACTTTTGAGAGTTCATAAAATTCCCTGAGGTTTGTTGTTATGCTTAGTTTATTCTAAGTGATTTTATGTGTTTAGAACATCTGAACTTCTGTCATATCTTGTCTACACAACTAGTGAAGTACTCACATGTGACACTCATAAGGATTACAAATAAATGGCAAAAAATAAATTATCTCTGCTAGTACCATGGCAAACAGATCTGTTTTTCTTCATGAATCTTGAATGTCTAGTATGTTTCATTCTAATCCATTAAATGGTTAGTTTCTTTTGCAGAATTGATAAAAAGTGAAAAGGGCAATACAAGATGATTATTTACACGAAACAGAAACTGCTTATCCTTCCTGCACCTAAGTTCCCAAAAGTTGAGAATATGTTCCCCACTTGTCTGATGTTTTCAGTGTTGTGTTGAAAAAGAGAGGCGAAAGTCAAAGACAAACAGAAACCACCATGGCAACAAAAGAAAAACTACAAGACAAGCAGCAGTCCACATAACACATATTTCCTTATTTGAATTGTATTACAGTTTTCATTTCGGGGCCTTTTAAAGCTCACTATGTGGTATGTGTTATGCTCATTGTTGAAGGTCCTACCATAACCTATAGTAATTAACATGATTACCTTCTATGTCATTTTGTCTGTGGTGGAGGGTTGTCTCATTGGCAATCAAACACATCTAATGATTTTTATATTATAAAGACTAATCAACAAAAACCTTACAAAAAAAACGGGGTGATTGTATGTGCTCTGAAAGGGTAAAAATATAACTGTAAGTGCAAAAACAAAGAATCAACATTGAATGATTTTCATTATTTTGTATTCAGGAGGTTGACTCATCAAAAATATGTGTTCTTGTATAGTTCAAATAAACTCTGGATGTCTTTGAACTGGGAAATTGACCATTGTCTCCCACTGGATCCAATACAGTCCGGAGTAAATCCTTTAAACAAAACGAACTTAAGGTCAACTAATTGCCTGTCCTCTCGCAAAGGCCATTTGAAAAATCCCTTAGAACTGCAAGGTGTCATAAATTTGACATAAGCTTGGTTTTTTTCTATAATGTCTATAACACAACCTGGATACCAGTCATCTTGATATGCAACAGCAACATAATCATTCACGGTAAAATTCTCAACATGAGGTAATTGCAAATTATTATCGTAGTCTTCCTCGTCTTCTAGTTCTAAGTTCTGGTTCTCTTTTTCTTTCTTGCCTTTTAGGTATAGCGGGTTGCATCATTTCATCATGAACTTCAGCAATTACTGATTTTTCGTTATTCATGTGAATTTCCCTTAGAGTACGTCCTCCTTTTATGGCATCTTTAATCATGGTCGAACGTTCCGCTGAAGGCATGTTCTGTATCCAATGCATCATGTCTTTACGATTTCGCTTCAGAAGTTGGACAGACGAATGATGGTGCATTGATGCACTTGGACGCCTTCTTTGGCTACTATCAAGGTCACCAAAATGGTGTTCACAAGCTAGATTAGTGACATGGGCAAACATAGTGCGATTCAGTTCATTCCCAGTATCAGCACTGTAGAATTTACCTCCAGGAAGAAAGTCAACTAGTTGTTTGTCAACACATTTAATCATATTGGCAGCAACGAGCTTAATCAAATCGAACAACAGTTGACGGTTTTCTTCTTGCAAGGTAAAAAGACTTGCAACATAAATGTCATAATGAGGTACAATGTGTATTTGAAGAGGATCTTCAGCAGACCAATGACAGTCCTGGTTTAGCATTAAAGCAGGATCTTCAACACAGTTTTCAAGGAAACTCTTAATTGCTATGACATGTGGATACAGTTCTAAATAGGCCACTTTACCACATGTGATAAGGTTCCAATATGGTCCTGTAAGTTTTAAGTAAAATAGTCCAAAACATTGCAACATGGCTGATACAATGGTTGATTTGAGATCTTCCTTAACTGATTTAAGTTTCAAGTTTTGATTTTTTACAGTGTCCAAAACCACCAAAAAGTCTTCTTTGTGCTTAAATACCTCAGCAGCAGTTTCAAAGAGTGCATTGAAGCGATTGTCTTTGTAGTTTCCAATTAGAGATTTTATGCCTAAACTTGAGCAGTGCGATTCCATCGATCGCGTACGCCATGATGGTCACCTACAGGTCCAAAAACATCAGCTGTTGTTCTCAATACACGCTCAATAACCAATTCTTTCTTGCTCCAAAATTTGAACGCAGATAGTGAATCTCTTCCTATGGGGCCATGAACTTCAACAAGTTTTGTTTCCAATTGTTTAAGTTCAGGTTTAACATAACTATGGAACCCTAACAACACATGTGCCATACAGTGAAAACTATGAACAGTTTGCTTGTCACCATTAAGTTCAAAGTTCAGCAATATTTCGTCGCGCCATTCATTCAACAATGTGTTTGCAAGTTTTTCATTGCTGGCCCTATCACTCATTGTATATGCAAGTTTTTCCAATGAACGAGCCACATAATCAGCAGCATTTTCTCTTACGTATTGAGGGGAATAGATTTTTTGCGACATTTAAACCAGCTAACTCGGACAAATGACCTTGTGTAACCTTGGTAATGGTTGCTGCAGTTTCATGTGCAATTCTGTTGAACCCTAAACTCATTACATTACCAGAATCTAATGTTATTGTTGTATCAACAATTTTTATCTTACGTCGTGTTGTACCGTCACGGTTAAGACCCCAGTTTTCAGATTGGTCTAGTCTTTCGGATATAAATGTTTTGGCAATATAGTGCCCTTCGTCAACAATTGACTGTACTGTTGTTGAACTAGGCAACTGAGATTTATCTAAATCGATGTCAAATAAATGTTTGCACACTGTTTGAATAACAGGGGAGACCTTTTCTACTGCAACTTCCAAACCGGATAACTCCATCACGCACAGTCGGACACAATCAGTGAAGGTTGCATCTTTATTTCTTGTGACAAGATTAAAATTTGCCGCTTCTTTCAAAATGCTTATCTCTAACAATAAATTTTCAATTTGATAGTCCTTTTCTTTCAAAACAAGTTTCAACGGTTCAATTTCATCTTTCACATCTTCAGATTTTGCTTTCATTTTATTCAATTGAATTTTCAAAGAGCTTACTTTTTTTTGTACTTTTAACTTCATTTTTTGTGAATATATCAATAAGTCTTGTGTTTTTGACAGCTTATTTACATCTTCTTTCAATTGTTCATTATCAGTTTTCAATGTCCCTAATTCTAGTGATTGACTTTCAGCTTTATGCAAAAGTCTTTTCTGTTTTATAACACTTTTGATGCCCTTAGCAACTTGGCGGTTTGTCTTGCCTTTTCTTCTCTTTTATTTATATTTCTGATGGAAAAGTATCCTATTTTGTCCTGTTGAGTTTTCAATTTTCCTGTTTTACACTAATTTCCTTTGAAGACGTTCATTCTTTTCTTAAGTTTCAAAGAATAATATTGTAACAAGTTTTTAGACTTAACTGTTTCATCATCAGAATCAAAAGTTTCTGTTTGTACACTAGTGTTACATGTAAGTTCAGGTTCAAACCTAGAAGAATTTGCAGGTGATTCTTCCTGTTCATGCTCAAGTTCATTTGCAGCTATGGAAAAAGTTGGAACTTGCTTCACAGGTGGTTCAAAGGATTTTGATAGAAGATCAGAAATGTTTTTATAACCTGGAACTTTTTTCTTACTATTCAATTTCTTCTTTAGTTCACATAAGCGATGTATTTTTGACTGAATAGATTTTGGATTAGTCAATGCAAAAACAGAGAACAAATTTGATATCAATTGAGCTAGTTCCCAAATGCCTTTTCCATTTTTTTCCAAAAAATGTTTAAGTTCCAATACAACTCCATTTGATAGTTCAATACTTCCTATAGAGGTATGATCAGCAGAATCTTCTAGTCGTAGCAAACTTTCTATAGGCAACCCAATGGCATTACAAAAGGGGTAGTCCATATTTCTGTCTGAGTAGTGTTTGTCTCTTCAGACTGAAATGAAAAAGAGTAAATTATAAAAAAGATTATTTTAGGAAAAAAATAAACTGATTGTATCACAGTTAGATATCATAATTGTCATGATTTTAAGATAAAAACAATATTCGTACAGTGCAGTAAAATATAAAATTTATCAATTCTGGCTACGAAAAATGTTTTAGTATAAGTTCATCGCTTCATGTTATATATATCTCCGTGTATGTATAGTAGAAAGATTGATTTCATTATAAATCAAAACATTACATATACATTTTAAGTCCTATTTTTGATCACCTGCAACTCTCCCCCCCCTTTTCTAAAAACAAAATCTTGAAAAATAAACTAAGTCCAAAACTGAAAAAAAATTGGGCAGCACTCTCCCTAGCAAAAGCATTTTTTCTCATTAACCCCCACCCATTTTACCCCAGACCGAAGAAATATGAAAGGAAAAGAAGAGAGGGCATTGGGACAGGCTTCATTTATAAAACATGAGCCATATACCCTCTCAATTTTACTGATAGATGATTCTTACCTTTATTTGAATATAATTCCACACTTTTATTATAAAAATATCCATAAATCACAGGTAAATACGTCGAAAATTAATTTACGCTACATAACGACAACAGTAACCATGAACGCTGACAACTTTTTTTTTTCGATTTAAGATTTTGCGCTTTTTCAACTTTGATCAATGATGCGGGGGGTTGTTTGTTGCCGTATGGTAGCATACTATATATCAAATTATTCTTCAGAATGTCAGCTTTCCATTCATATATGAATCAAAATTATTTACCTTTTGTATTTCATGTAGGAATTCGCCGTGTTTACATCTTCATTTCTTGCGTTTTACATTTCTGATCGTCATGATTCAAGTTCCGCAGTAAATATGATTCTTTATTCTGATTGGACAAAAAATTACGAAACAATGCACGACCTACATCCTGACCGCATTTGAGATCAAAATAACAAGGCATCACGCAATGACGGAACGAAAACGTTTGTCAACAATCGCCGATTTCTACCACAATTCCAAAGTTTAACACAATGGGAATAAAAGAAATATTAAGCTTATAGAGATGAAACATATATCAATTAAAAGATATTTTAATTACGTTTTTAACAGTATTAGGGTTGTCAGATTAACTATTTATGGATTTCGAGTAAAAATTAAAAAAAGTGGATTACACATGAAAAATTTCAGTATTCCATTGATAACTTTGCAGTGATGGGGTTGCTAATTAGATAAAACATCAACCTATGTTTTATGACCCCAATAAATGGCCAACATTTCAAGATTGAATACCCAATAAATGGCCACCATTCGATGGTGACCATACAAGAGGGTGAACATTACTAAGAGGAAGTCACAGGTTGTACTGTAACAAATGTAAAACGTCTTACCATAGACAATGAAGGTTATGTACTTATTTTGTGTCAAAAGGATTATGATTTAAGAAATTTCAAAGTTCACAGAATAAGTCCCGACGGAAAGTCTAGTGAGGTAATTATTACAGGGAAACAAAATTACATGTATAGAATAAATATTTCAAGTATTTGTTTTCAGGAAGAGTCAGATAAATTGGTCATTGGAATGGCAAAAACAGTATACACTTACAAGAAAAACTGAGTGAATTAAAGCTAAAGTATTTGAGTGAGACACTCAATGTCGTTTCTCTCAAACATAACACATGTAGTGAGACTCACAATGTCGTTTCCCCTAAACATTACACATGTAGTAAGACACACAATGTCGTTTCTTCTAAACATTACAAATGTAGTGAGACACACAATGCCGTTTCTTCTAAACATTACACATGTAGTGAGACACACAATGCCGTTTCTTCTAAGCATTACACATGTAGTGAGAGACACAATGCCGTTTCTTCTAAACATTACACATGTAGTAAGACACACAATGTCGTTTCTCCTAAACATTACAAATGTAGTGAGACACACAATGCCGTTTCTTCTAAACATTACACATGTAGTGAGACACACAATGCCGTTTCTTCTAAACATTACACATGTAGTGAGACACACAATGTCGTTTCTTCTAAACATTACAAATGTAGTGAGACACACAATGCCGTTTCTTCTAAACATTACACATGTAGTGAGACACACAATGCCGTTTCTTCTAAACATTACACATGTAGTGAGAGACACAATGCCGTTTCTTCTAAACATTACACATGTAGTGAGACACACAATGTCGTTTCTCCTAAACATTACAAATGTAGTGAGACACACAATGCCGTTTCTTCTAAACATTACACATGTAGTGAGACACACACAATGCCGTTTCTTCTAAACATTACACATGTAGTGAGAGACACAATGCCGTTTCTTCTAAACATTACACATGTAGTGAGACACACAATGTCGTTTCTCCTAAACATTACAAATGTAGTGAGACACACAATGCCGTTTCTTCTAAACATTACACATGTAGTGAGACACACAATGCCGTTTCTTCTAAACATTACACATGTAGTGAGACACACAATGCCGTTTCTTCTAAACATTACACATGTAGTGAGACACACAATGTCGTTTCTCCTAAACATTACACATGTAGTGAGACACACAATGCCGTTTCTTCTAAACATTACACATATCTTCTAAACAATACACATGTAGTGAGACACTCAATGTCGTTTCTCCTAAACATTACACATGTAGTGAGACACACAATGCCGTTTCTCCTAAACATTACACATGTAGTGAGACACACAACGTCGTTTCTCCTAAACATTACACATGTAGTGAGACACACAATGTCGTTTCTCCTAAGCATTACACATGCATGTCACTCATATACATAGGAATCATTGCTTATAAAGTCATTGCCAATGTATGGCCAAGTTTTTTTATTTGTATATGTTAGTATTTTACAGACTTAGTTTACAAGGTTGATGTTTTCATATGTTAGTCTCTTTGTAAATAATATTCATTGAAAATGTCTTTCCAAGTTTAAATAGTTAAGAAGTTACATGATGCTCAAAAAATCAAAAACGAATTCTGTAAAATTATTGCACACTTGAGTTTTGTCCCTTCATTTAAAAACGTTTATTTGTTCATTTGACATCTAACACTTTATTTTTGTATTGTCTTTGCCACTTATAGTAATGCTTTATATTCTATGTTACCATTTTTTTTAATCAAATATTTATTTTTATTTTATCAAATACTTAACATTTATATGATAGTTTTGCATATGTGCATGTAACGAGCGGAAGTTAACTAACCATAAATTCACACCTATGCTCATAACCCATATCAGTCCTATGTGATGTCACGTGATTGGGCTTATGTACCGATTAATTAATAGGTTGTCTGCATATTGATATTTTTAAAATATCAGCTGCGAGTCGCAATCTTTTTGTTGAGTGAGCGCAAACCATTTAATCGATTTATGGATTGGATTTGTGTATTTTGCATGTTTTTCTTTGTTTCACCGGCGAACCGGGAGATGACTCGATAAGTTCGGGTCAAACTTTTCAACGTCGGTTCATTCATAGTGATGTCGGTGATATATGTGGGTCGAAGTTATTTAGGCCGGGTTAAAGTAGTTGACGTCACAAAGCCGTGATATGCAATTTTATGAAGGGCTGATTAGAGTGATACTGACAGTGGGAACACAGATTAATAGGGTTATCAGCCTGGGTGCGTTCGTACACCGGTAGTATATGATGAATTAAATGATTAATACATGTCCTTTTTAATGTCAGCCCGGGTATCATCCCTCGACCTATGGGGGTCTTGGGATCATACCTGGGCTGATATGGAAAAAAGCCATGTATTAATCTGTATGTATCATACATGTAGCACATTACTCTGTATTTTTATATTTAGTCTTTGGTTTGATCATGATCAACGTATCTCCCATCATTTGGAATTGCTATTTTAAAAGGTAAAACAAAAATGTTGAACTATTCAAATATTGGGCAATTTCAAGTAAAACAATGAGTCAATTATTTTTCATCAAATATATAGTGTAGCGTATCATAGCTCTTATCTTTTGAGTCTTTGGTTGTATCATGGCCAAAGTATCAAAGTAATTGTTTGGGAAGCCAAAATAAAGTGTATGGGTCTGAGGACCAAAAGTGAAAAAAATCTAGATATTTTATCTGACAATTTTAAGATTAATTTGCCTAAAGACTTTATTTCTAACATACATAAACAACAGATATTATCTTTTGTTAAGGCCTCATCGATTTTCCACTCGTACCGCACTACACGGGAGTGTGATGTGATTATGTTATACGACAACTGTTGGAAATCAGATCACAGTTTGACTCCAAGTCTATCGGGGCATTGCATTTGCGCAAATGTTTGAAATTTGCATTATTTTGTTTGCGCCAACAGTAAATACTCATTTCTCATACACAACTAAGATCCACTTAAAGAACAACTTTTGAAGCAAATGATATATAATTGATGGCGCAAATGAAATGCCTATATATATATATTGGCGCAAAAGCAAAACACCGAGTCTATCAACAATAATGCAGTCACATGACCGTGAAAATTCAGTAAATCTTCGGAAAAGACAAATCACGGTTTATCTCATTAAATTTCCTCTGTCATGATTAAAACTTATTGCTCGAAATAATCTGTATTATATAGTTTTATTATTCGTCAAAACTTACACATCAACCAATAGTCCTTCTTTTAAACGCCAAACCTGGGGTTTGAATCATATTGTCAAGACTCCTGATCGAACGAGGCCTAATATTTTCAAGAAAACTAAAGATGAAGGGCTTAATTTATATTTAATAAAAAGCACCTAACTAAGTAAAACACTCCGTATGAATATCTATATTTGGATACGAAATTGCCATGTTATTTTCAATTCGGTGCTTTGCTTGCCCATTTGTGCAACTTCGGTATCTCCCCTAATATCTCTAGTTAAAAATTAAAAACCTATGTTATGCTTTTCTCAGAATGTTTATGGCGTCTTTCTACTAAATCTGGTGGATGTGTAATGATTTATACTTAAGTCGAGGCCTTTTATCGCGGACTATCCGGTATGGGTTTTACTCATTGTTGACGGCCGTACAGTGACCTATACTTACTTTAATCAACGTCATTCGAACTATGTTGGACAGTTATCTCATTGGCAATTATACCACCTATCCTTTTTTTTTTTATATTAGAATGAGTTTCATAACAGCGTGGACATGGACACATAGTAATTAAATGTTATCGTGTGTATCACTGGCTGTCGACAACAAAGACTTCACGCAATTACAGTATGTCAGGGGCCTCTCAATGGGGATATACATAATTACTATTTTTACACATGTCCATTCATAAAATAAAAGTTTTTGCATAAAAGTTTATAGGAATTTGTTTTGTATATATATTTATATACACACAACAAAAAGTTTCTTTTGACAGAATGAGTATTATCAGAGGTGATATCACCAAATAATCGAGAAAAAACGTTATGTTTTTTTCTTGCACAAACGTTCTGTGGCTCCTTAATAAAAATAAGAGAACATTTATTCGTACGACATGATGATCAACTTTCATACTAGGATTATTGATGTTCGTAGTAAGAACCCCGGACCTCCAAAAATCATTTTAGTCCTCTGGACTGCATAATTTTGCACGGAACAAATTTGAATACCCATCGGAGACTCCAACGATCAGATTTTCGTGAACATTTAAATATCATTCTAACAAAAATATCTCGTGAAAATATCAAGAAGCATATGAATCCGGTCTTGTGTGCAAAATTTACGTTGATTGAAGTCAGTGTAGCTTTTGTGGAAACATTGATACATGTATTTATTTTAGATTTTGTTATACCTGATCTATATTTTTTACTACAAATTATGTATAATTTCAATGCATTTGGTCTTACTCAACTAATTTTTTATTATTTAAGGAATGACTGTAATGTTTATTTTTTCTGTCTATGAAGAAATAACATAAAAATGTGGTGCACACTGAATAACCCGCGTAGCGAGTTATTTAAAAGTGTGCACCATATTTGTCATTTCGGGGTCTTTATAGCTCACTATGCGGTATAGGTTTTGCTCATTGTTAACTTTTATGTCATTTGGACTCTTGCGGAGAGTTGTCTCATTGGCAATACTACCACATTTTCTTATTTTTATATTAAGTACAGAAATTATTGCCACGTTTCCGAGGGTTGTTTATGAATTATAAAATGCACTTTTGAAAAAATACTCATGTTGAGGCTGCTACTCTTGAAGTGCTGCTTGTGTCATGTGGTATAATTAGGAATTACTCTATACCATTACCTTGATGATTGAATTTTGTATTACAATTTACAAGAACAACGTTTTGACAAATAAGGTGGTCCGAGAAATTTAGTGTATTTAATGATTGTAAAGTTAATAAGTTCCTATGTGAAAATTTCAGTTTTGTATGAAACATATTCATCGTTATGACTTAACTTTCTTGCTGTAACATGATATGCTAGTTTTATTTTCACTTATTGCTGTAACTAACATAGTATAGAAAACTAAATAAAACTCATTAAAATATCAGAGTTATAATTTTCTTACACTAGACACATAATACTCATCAGTAGCGATCGAATCGAAACAGCTAGAAGTCCAACTTGAATACTAAGTTAGATGCATTGAAAACTAAAATTTCGAAAACTTGTACAAAATAAGACTATTGAAACCAATGCCTGTGGGTAAAAAAAACTTTTGTATTTCGAATAGTACAAAATAATAAAAACCTAACATTTACAATTAAAAATGCCATTCTCATTGATATTTCATGCCAACACTGAAATTCTGACTAATTCCCTAATTTCCACTTGCAGTGACATCGATCAAGTGTTTGTAAAAACTGCAGCATCAAATAAGCAAGGGTATTCACTTATAGTCAAGTATATTTATCTGACCTTCATTTCTAAAAAATATGTTTTCCAGAATTTGAAGTGCATTTAGGCATTGCTATTTGTTTCTATCGCAATTTCTAGTGTTTTTGTCCATCCATCATGTTGTAACTCTCAAGTCTAAAGATTGAAAAAGGTATCGTCGATCACATGACAACGTAAAATGTTATGGCATGTTTTTGTTTAATGCAAGGAAACATTTACAAATATAAGTTAATGAAAGGAATGGAGTATTGTTCCTTCCCTAAGAAGAAGAAAAATAAAAAGTTGAGAAGTAAGTGGTTGAAAATTATTTGACAGACCATGAGACTACCATAACACAGTTGTCTAAGACAGACCAGAAGATTATGATCCACCTGATTGGCATCATCCGAGACATAAGATTATGTCTCTGGCACACTGTATGCAGAGCATTTCGTTGGTGGAGAATGTCCTCAGATCCTGTAACAATTATCTAATATCGTTTCTTCTAAAATTAATAATAAACACATTATATGACAAAAAGGCCAGGCAGTTCAAATTAAAACAGTCAAATACCTTACAGCTATCAGGCCAAGCATCAGAATAAAAGTTTTTTTTTATAAAGATATGATATCTTGCACACCATACATCGATGGTTTTATCAGCATGTACATAGTATCAGATCAGAAAAAAAGAGCAGAGAATGATATAAAAAATGAAGAAATATGAAAAGGCAAATTTCAATATGACAATCAAATATTTCTTTCAGAACGTTACGAACCCGGGGTAGAGGAGGGGGGTAGTCACTTTCGACTATTTTGTGGTAGGGATGAGCATCTGACATATTGAGTACCTCACCCTTTTCATGGAGACAATATCTGAAAAGTCTTATTTTGGCAATAGGAAAACCAAAAAAATGTCTTTAGAACCGGTATTTTAATAACACAAATCGAAGAACACACATTGAGGATCTAGGAACTGTTGTCTGTAATTTAAACAATTGTTAAATGTGGTAACAATGGCAATTTTAAAATGGTACAAAAATTCCAGTTCTTTCCTGTTACCAAGTGAATCAATTTTAAAAAGTATCTAATGGGAATAAGGAATAAGTTTAAAATACTATTTGTGGTTTACTAGTATATACTGCAATAGTTTATCAAATGCCAATTATTTATTTTAGCATTTGCAATACAAAAGGTTAAGAAATATACTAAAATATAGTCCGATATGTCGGTAACATGATAGAATCTTGAGTAACAGGACAAGTAACAGGACAGAGTTGGTAACAGGAAGGATTTTTTCAAAACAATTGCTTTATTTCACAGTTTATGAAAATACATAATTTCAGATTGGTTACAAATGGAAGATAACAGCAAACAATGTCATTTATCTTTTGAAACTGTATTTGCAAGATGAAAAATCTGCCTAGGTAATGAAAAATTCTAAAATAAATTCCTTTCTGTTACCATCTACTATACTAGAATTGCACAATGTTCTCTGCTGTTATCAAAAGTGAAAACCTGTCTTTTCATTCAATATACTGTATATTATGTTGAGATTTATTTACTATGATGATCATAACTTATATTAAATGAAATGTTTGACATATAGTAGATTAACTTTGTGATTCATCAGTGAAATTGTCTATAACATCCTTCCTGTTACAGAAACGAATTACACAGTACTTTTTGTCCTTTTATTCGAATTGTGTAGAAGTTTACTTCCATCTACATATCAATTTAATAAGATACTATAAAACACATTTACCGTTATAGTGCTGACAATGAAATATTCTCAGAAGGTACACAAAACAGGAGAGAACAACAAAATTATTTTTGTCTAAATTCTGATCTTTGGGGAGTTCGGTGTTTTCAAACTGGCTGCCATTCACCTATACATATGGAGTCATCTATTTAGGAAATGATGCTCTTCTCATTGCATTACAAGAAATAAAATCTTGGTCTTTCAAACGTTTCCACAGGTGAAAACCCAGTGGTAACAGGAGGAAATTACCCTTGGGACAAAATTTAAAAACCCTTAAAATGCAAAATTTTATCACATGCTTTGATTATAAGAAACTCAGATCATTAAGGGACAAGTTTTCTATATAATCTATCGTATTTGTGAAAATCGGAAGCCTGTTTACTTAATTTAGATATTCTTTGAATGCTTTAGTTGTCAGAAAACAACACCGGACAACTTAATTTTTTGGGGTTGAACATTTAAATTATAATATTTTATTAGAAGAAATATAAGAAAGAGTGTTTAATTGGCAATAGTTGGTGCATAATATACTCTAGTTAATACTGAAACTTAAAATTTTCAAAAAAGATGCCTGAATAAAAATATAATTGCTGGTGAAAGATGGAACATGGAAATTAGACTTTTTCTGATATTGTCTCTCATATATTTTGACACACAAAAATACATACTCATAATATCTTTATGGACCAAAAATATACCTTAAGCTATCATGCTTGCGCTATTTCATGGAGAGATACACAGATATGACAAATAGCTGAAGAATTTATGACTGTAGTTGTAATTGCATCTGTGAGGAAAACAATAGTTTCAGATACTAATGATTAAATCAGCAGCTTTGCAATATATTCTGAATTTCTCGACCTTATCATCT
Source organism: Mytilus coruscus (assembly GCA_017311375.1). NCBI lineage: Eukaryota > Metazoa > Mollusca > Bivalvia > Mytilida > Mytilidae > Mytilus > Mytilus coruscus. The sequence goes on along the minus strand of JAASAO010000205.1, from coordinate 20,963 downwards.
TCCATGAATCTCGAAAAAGTGACATATTCCAACATCTCATCCCTACCACACATTATATAGCAAGTCCCCCTCCCGAGGTAACGAAGGAGTAAAAAGTAATAATGCCTCCCACCCTGTTCATATATCCCTATCTCATACTAGAATGCGGACAGGCAGCTCCTACAGTTATGCTCTTTTGTTGATGCTAAAACTACTGATAAGGCTAAACAAATATTAATCAAAGTACTGAAGTACTGAACATCGGATGACTGCAAGTTCTTGTGGATGGTCACAAGCACTTGTCTCAGAAAAAAAATCACATCTCTATACCTGAAAGTGAGGTTAAGGTACATAGATAATTTTTTTTCTGAGACAAGTTCGTGCGTGGATGATGAATAAATGACATGGAATTCAATCTCACCGTAATAACTATTATATTGTAGTGATACAAATCAGTATAATCTGGTTTGTTGTTATATATTATATTAATATCTGTATATAACAGTTACATGTATATATAATTTTCATCCATTGTATATCATTCTATTCTACTATTCTAATAATAGTGCAGTGCAAGTGCATGGTGGACACTCTTCTGTAATAATTCGATTTTTCTAATAGATTGGATTGGAGTAGGCATTCATATTTTCCCGCAAAACGTTCTTAAGATATTCTTCCGCATGCGTTAACACAAATTTTCGGTATTCTTGATTTGTTATTGATATATATATTTCTCACGACAAAACATTTTCATATCATTTATCTATGTTCTTAAAAATTATTTTCATGAATATTTATTGATGAAATTGATATATAACAAGCGATAAGGAATGTTATTTTGCGTTCGGTTATCAGTCAAAAACGAAAGTCACGTGGGTAGAAATGTCTGTGGCAACAATACACCTGAATGCCCTCACGGTCATCCGATGTAAAAGGATCGGCTGAATTTTAAATAATTGTTGTGAATATTTACCATTTATGTCACATGAAAGATGTTGTCATTCCGATAGCTAGACAATTACACCACCTTATCTAGAATGCAATGTGCAGATGGTACAGTTTATTAGCCATTTGTATTTAGCACGCTTAGTATTAAGGAGAAAAAAATTGATAAAAGCACTTAAAAATAAACCTACTATTTCAGTATGTTACATTTCTGATACTAGACACTTGATTTAATTCTGAGCTTAGTATTAAGGAGAAAAAAATTGATAAAAGCAATTAAAAATAAACCTACTATTTCAGTATGTTACATTTCTGATACTAGACACTTGATTTAATTCTGAGCTTATGTCTAAAAAAGTAAATGTGCATATATATACTAAATGGCCTTACAGTAAATTAACGCCTTCCTTTAAGATGTTTTGTATTTTTTAACAAGGACTAAATTATAAAGTCAGAATGTTTCACCTGTTGAAATAGTTATACACTTTTTGAAAAAAAAAAATATATATTTGTCGACGAACAAACGCTTACATATGTCAACATTTATGTCACATGAAAGATGTTGTCATTCCGATAGCTAGACAATTACACCACCTTATCTAGAATGCAATGTGCAGATGGTACAGTTTATTAGCCATTTGTATTTAGCACGCTTAGTATTAAGGAGAAAAAAATTGATAAAAGCAATTAAAAATAAACCTACTATTTCAGTATGTTACATTTCTGATACTAGACACTTGATTTAATTCTGAGCTTATGTCTAAAAAAGTAAATGTGCATATATATACTAAATGACCTTACAGTAAATTAACGCCTTCCTTAAGATGTTTTGTATTTTTTAACAAGGACTAAATTATAAAGTCAGAATGTTTCACCTGTTTTGAAAAAAAAATATATATTTGTCGACGAACAAACGCTTACATATGTCAACATGTAAGCAGAAACACCGGTAGTATTTTGTGTTTTAATTTGTATAAAGTATTGTCACCTGGCCATCACTTGGCGTCCTTCATATGTCGTCGGCGTCCGTTGTCTGGCGTCGTAGTTCGTCGTCGTCTGTAAAATTTTACAAAGATAATCTCCTCTGCAACTACGGTGCCAAATTCAACCAAACTTGACCACAATTATCTTTGGGTATTTCGTTTTGTGTCAAATCGATGACCTCACCTGTCAACCAAAATGGCTGACATAGCCAAAAAGAACATAAGGGTAAAATTCAAGTTTTGTCTATTATCTTGAAAACCACCGTAGACAGAGAAAATCTGACACGAGCAAAAAAATCAAAATGATGAGATCTACCTTCTGCTTATTAACATGAAACCTGTCAGACAATAGCCTATAGAACAAATTAGTCCCTTAAAGTCCAATTTTACCAATTTGTCTTTCATTTTGCCTTTTATTTTGAAAATTATAATAGATGAACATAAACTTTATTTTAGCAAGACCATTATCTTGAAACTGTTATAGATAGATAGAAATAAAAAAAAATCATTAAGATAAGATCTACAATAAGTCAAATTGCGGAAATTGTCGTTTTGCCTATCAACTTGAAAACTATAATAGATAGATAGAAACTTTAAAAGCAAAATGATCAGCAAGAGAAGATTTGCAAAGAGATGAGCTAGCGTGTACATGAATTATATTGCCCTTTAATGACGATTTTGACACATTTTGTGAGAGAAACTATTAACAGAAGAAATGATTAGCAATATAGGTTCAACAAAAAAAAAAATGATTTTAGTCATTACTAATATTCTAGTCTTAAATGTTGAAGAGTGTCAATTAATGACAATGCACAGAGACCTAGGGGTGCGACACGCACTCTTTAGAGCCTGTAGCTCCTATTGTTAAAATATATACTCTAGGGGATCATACTGACAGTCGTGCTACAACTACAATATATTAAGCAAACAGAACTTTGAGATAAAGAAAAACAAGGAAAATACATTCAGCAACTGTTTGCATGCATAGAAATGCCTTCTTTGTATGATTTAATTTTATTTATCTGGATAATTTCATTTTTAAGTTTGATTTTATGTCCGTAATATTTTCTTTTTATTGTAGCATATATCTTTTTTTTGTTGGTTTTTGTTCAATTTATCATGCATGCCTTTATCATAGTTAAGCGTCCTTAGGTCACAAACCAAAATTATTACTGAATGCGTCAGAAAAAGTACTATTAAAGGATACTCGTCATATTTTACCCTTTGTGAGCTCTGACATATTGTTTAATGTAGATTAAGACTATTTCGCATGTACGTAATATAAACAGAGACATATGATACTATATAAATGACACATAGCCGAGAGAGTGATAGAGCAGTTTGTTTTCCGAGAAAACTTTGTTAACCGAGGCGAAGCCAAGGATGTCAATGTCTTTTAGAGGATAACAATCCGCTCTATCACCCTCTCAGCCATGTGTTATTTAATTTATTATACTGAATGCTCTGTTATTACTGTCTATCAAATTCAAAGTAATAAACTATAACGTCTTGAACATAACAACCATACATATTTGATTAAGTGCACACTTGATCAAGCGTCTGCGTGGAGGTTCAGTAAAGTATTTGTAATGGGATAGAGTAAAGGATTTCCTTCGTATCAACCAATCAAAATCTAGCATTTTGACATAAAGTTTACTAAATCGTATTTTATGGCTCTGGTATAAACAGTCGTTATGATTGAGGTTATTTGGGTTCCTATTGGGGTAAACACATCTTATGTACCCCGGCTGTTTCCATAATAAATACTGACATCTCTGTGTAAAACACGACACATTAATTTTGTCATCCTTAATAATACACTGTAAATCTGTTAAAAGATGTATATAAACTGTACAAATGATAATTATATAAATTGTACATCAAAAGAAACGTAAACTATATCCTTTGCTTTCCCTTAAATAAATAGTACATTCGAATGCATGCTGCGTGAATCTCAGAAGGTAAATATGGACCTTACAACTATTGAGATGGATAAGACATGTATAGTCATCAAAATTGACGAAATGAACATTTATCTTTCTGTGTGACTAATTTTGTATCTAAAGCTACTTGACTGAGAATGCTTTTTGTATTTAGGTGCTGAAAGGTAAACATGGTAAAAGAGGCGAAAGATATTCAAACTCACAAGTCGAAAATATACTGACAACGCCATGGCAAAAAAAAACAGGAAAAGACCAACAGAAAAACAACAGTACAGAATACACAACATAGAAAACTAAAGACTAAGCAACACGAACCCCGCCAAAATCTGGGGTGATCTCGGTGCTCCGGAAGGGTAAGCAAATCCTGCTTCACACGTGACACATGTAAGTATATCTCTAGAGAGACAAGGAACAGATCGGTCTAATCAAATAAACAAAGTTACCTAACTTTACCATTATTATTATATTTGACTGCTTTCACAATTACTTCAATATAACCCATTGTACCTGTAAATTATTTATCTAAATATATAAGATAAATTATATGCTATTGTCTCGAGTAATTTTTTAAGTATAGAAGTGTCAAGCCGGTGATGCATATCACTTAAAGTCTATGTTTCACTAATTGGTAACCACATAAAACCAACATTCCAGACTATTTTCATTTATCCGTCATCTTTTGCTCTGCATGCATGTAATTTCTAAAGTTCATAGGCATAAATAAAGTCATTCCATATCCATCAAATTTCGATCTTGAAACATTGTATAGACCCCTAATTATGTATGCTTCCTCGATCTGTCATTGAGCTGTTGTATCATTGAAATATAGTATACCCACAAGTTATAGTTACAGTTATACCATTTTGGATTTGTATCTGATTTACAATGCCGAGCGTGGAATATTCTCGTCGCCCATATTTCTTTTATTCAACATATTTAATCATTTTATTACAACAGTCAATGATATTCCTATTGTTTGTTTGCTGTCCTATTAAATTACGATGAAGCTCTGAGGTCTGATGTTACACTATACTACTGTATACTAGTATAATATCATGAAAAAAGCTGAATTGTACATGATAATTGACATATTAGTTTCACATATACCCTGCAGGGGTTTAGGTGATCCAGTATCATTTAGAATATAGCAAAGTGCTCTCGGCAAATGAAAGTGTAGAATTGTTCGGGCCTATTTACAGTTCAAAAAAAATTTCTATAAAGGAGTTACAACTGCCCGAAGCACATTTCTTAGGATTATTGATTGAAAGTTGAATTTTGAATCAAACAAACAAAATCGAAATCAGTTTGAAGTTAACTTGTGCAGTACAATTATTGATACCATTTGTGTTATAATGTGAATATTTAGAACTTTCAAATCACAAAAGTAATAAGCTATATCAGCCTCTCTCCGGCAATATCAAAGCAATGCTAAAGAGAAGAAAAAGAAAAAAAAACTTTTAAAATTAAATGTAACCTATATCTTTAGCTAATACTCTTATCATTGTGGAATACAATTTAGTTGTAACTCTGGTTTTGAATTCATTAAATTGAACTGTAAATAAACAAAAAGATAATTCCTCACTCTATACAATTTCTACACTTTCATTGTAACGTTGTGTCATCTAAAGCACACTTTAATTTATTAAAATTTCCCAAATTAAATGTTAGTCCTTACATCTCTAAGACCAATACATAAATGAAATGCCTAAAAGGAAGTCATCCATTAATTATAAAACAAATACACTGATTATGAAACAAATTCTTGAATAAAACCAATCAAGAGATCATTAACTTTGAGCCTTGGGCACTTTACAATACTGTAAGTTTGTAAGATAATGATAATACCGTTCATCATGATAAGTACTCGCTAACGCTCGTACTTAATCATGAAGAAAGGCATTATCATTCTCTTACATGTACTAAATAAAGGAACAAGAAGTGTAAGTATTAATGATCATTTATATTGTGAATAAAAGTCATTCTGATATTTAATGTATTTGGCTGACATGTTAGAAAACGAGGACTTTACCGAGTCCCAAAAAATTCTCCAGATTCTCTTACTTTTATCTGAAATTATATTTAATGTGTTTGGCTGACATGTTAGAAAACGAGAACGAGGACTTTACCGAGTCCCAAGAAAATTCTCCAGATTCTCTTACTTTTATCTGAAATTATAAATATGAACAATGTTATTTAATCGCTTACTTTAATACGTTACACACTATAAAATCAGTACATTTATGGTAGTTTTCTCATTAGCAATTATACCACGTTACCTTAATTTCATATAACTTATTTTCTTGCGTTCTTCATATTCCTTCATAATATAAGCTCTTGGGATTATATTGGTGTCTCGGGTTGATACGGATGTGATATTGAAAAGCCTTATCATATACACTTTATTATATACATATACCTCACGTAGATGTTTTTATGTGACATGACGTCTTACAGATAAGGAGGTTTGAAATGACGTCATACAGATTACAGGTTTGACATGACGTCATACAGATTAGGGCTTTGATAAAAACTTTGCAACAGTGACTGCAATCGATGACGTGACGTCATACAGATTAAAGGTGTGATAAAGCCTTTGCAACCGTGCTGATATCGATATCATCACGGGTGGCTGATACAGCACGCTTGCCAATGATTGTATTACACATACAATTTATCTGTATTTACTACTTAAGTATATAATAAAAGTTTATATCATACATTGGGTGTACAATGATGTTGTTCATTCGGGAAACAAGATGTATTTTTAAGCGCGTATGTCATCATATTTATCAAGTAAGACTACAATGTAATGAACTTCTCGAATCAGCTTCTTTTATATGAAATAATAACCACTTTTAAACTATTTTTACACTCTGAACATCTGTACATTTAAAGACATAGGGACGCCTACGTTCTGAAGTATACCATACTCACGTATACACTACATGGAAAGAATTTGTAAAAAAAAAAATAAGCACGAACAGCGCTTTATAAAGATGTGTAAAAAAGATGTTGATCCCCCTCCCGCCACCCATAAACAAAAATAATAATCGTTCAACTAATTCAACCAACTAATTTCTTGAAACAAATACTGATTTATACTTAATATCACTCTTTTTTATCACTGATAGTACATGTAGTAATGATATTTACGTGTCCTGTCATTTCGTCGATTTTATGAGTGAGAAAACGATATTTTTGCAACCTGAGCACAAAGATAAAAATGTAGGGAATATGTATACAAATGCTGTTCCGTACCATGTGTGTAGTTATCATTAGCCTGTAGGCCCTAACTCTTTGTGTGTATGTTGCATTTTCAACATAGCCATGGAGAAGTTGTCTTGACAACTGAATTGTTGAGACAGACGTTGATTGTAGTAGATAATACAACAAGAAAAGACATTCATTAGATATCCTTAAAGCAAAAGGTTGTTACTTTACACATGTAAATAGAACAGAAGTATAACTGTATGAATACTGTTTATAAGTTAACTTTATGCTGCATTTTTTTTTTTTTTTTTTTGTCGTTTGGTTGCTGTCTTTTTTACATATACCTCATAATTCCTTTTATTGGCAATAAAAGGAAGTACGTATAAATTATCTAATTTCCGTATTATACGATCTAAACCAATGTTTGCTCAGACTTTAGTTTTCCATATTGTTTTGTGTACAATGTTGTTTGTCTTTTCGTCGTTATTGATCGTTTCTTGCCATGGCATTGTCAGATTGTTTTAAACTTATGAGTTTGAATATCCCTTTGGTATCTTTCGTGTCTCTATTTTAATACTTACTTTAAGAAAAATAAGATGGACTGGATATGCCAGAAATACTATATTTTAAATTGAACGTTAATTTCATGCATTTTGATTTTTATTAGGTACTAAGTAATGTTAGACGCAAATCAATATAAAGGATTTTTCCTTTTGTATTCTATTTATTTTCTTCCCTTAACGATTGTAAAAGGCTGATAAAGCCCGATGGCACAGTCTGCAGTGCATATCTTTTAATTTTGAAAATACGTACAGCCAATTCATCCTTAATTTGTTTTAAACACTTTTCAACATTTGAAAGTCGACGAAACCTAGTCGGGAAGTGTGATATTAAAGAATACTTATGAAATGAATACTTAAAGGATTTTTGTCACAATTTGCATTCAGTCAAATAGGAATTCATTACTAATCTACTATACATTGCTATTGGAGAAAATCCTGATGAAATTTGACAATTTCTCCGTTTTGTTAAACTTAATATGACATTCTATTCAAACATAAAAAATTGCTATCTTAAAACATATAGCTTTTCTCCCAAAAGAAAATTTGTATTGCAAGGACCTTCGTTCCATTCAATTTTCCGATAAAACTTGACATTGACTGATTTTTTTCCGATTTGGTCTTCAGTTGTCACTTAAATGCACTTATAACGATCACTTGACTATACAGGTTTAAATATACGACATAATGTTATTACAACTATTAGTATTATACAGTTATTGGCTTATGATGAGGTTGATACATTGATTTATCAACCCCAGAGATATGATATTCTCCGAGGCCAACTGCCCAGCGTGAATGTCATATATATGGAGTTGATAACTCAATGTATCAACTGATATCAAAAGTCAACAATTGTTTTATTATATTACTATTTTTATCCATCTCCAATTTCTAGTGTTTGCTCACGATATTTAATTGCTCCTTTTAAACTAAAAAATATTATATGCTCTGGCAGTTGCTAAACTTTTATTAGTTAAAATATTCAATAAGATATATTAAATAAAATAACATAAAAAAAAGAAGAAAAATGAGAATGTGCATGACGTACTACCGGTAAGCCTACGCTATTGACGTTGCCAAGGTTTATAGGTACACGTTAGCTGTTCCAAATCTTGTACATGTATTAACCTTTCGTAAAATATTCACACGGTGAATGTAACTTTTATCAAAGAAGATTCTCTACGTTTTAGCCAATGAGAAAAAAGTATAGTCATATAATAAATACATATAAAAGCTTATATACAGTCACTTTTATTAAAGATTAAGGAAAATGTTACCAAAAATATTATGAAATCAACTGGGAAAATTGTCTCTATGTTTTAATTCTGTATGCCCGGCTTTCAAAATATTAAACAATGGTGTATCGATTACTTGTATAAATAACGGCATACGTTTAAAAAGACGATGATCCTTCAAGTTAGCATTTAATACAAATTGTATATACTACTTTCTTCACTTTCGGTCTCCACTGAGAACTATACTGATTTTGGCGCATGTGGCCATTTTCTTGTTCTCTGTAGCTGTCGAAGCCTTTCCCATGCGGTCCCGTGTGTAACTTCCAAGTGATACTGATTTTATAACAATGATAGAAAATGATAAAATGTATGGAAGCATTGGGGTGACAACAAGATACAGATAATTAAAAAGCATAAAATGTACGGGACATTCAGGTCAATTGCGATTTATTTTACAATTCTATATAAGTTTTCGAGCTAAAAATAGCTTAAACTTAAAAATGGACTACGTTATTTTTCTCGTTTGAATTGTTTTACATTTGTCAATTGGGTCCTTGTATAGCTTACTCGGTAAACTTTCTATGCCGTATGGGTTTTACTCATTGCTGAAAGCCGAACGGTGACCTATAGTTGCTAACTTTTACGTCATTCGGTCTATAGTGGAAATTTGTCTCATTTGCAATCATACCACATCTTCTTATTTATATGCATTCCCGTTTACATGTATGTAGAAATACACATTGGTGTAAAACTCTCTTAAAACGTAAATTAATACACACGTATACAAAATTAAATAATGATGTAATAAGTCATGTAACGCAAATTTGGATTGGATGACGTCTGTTGACACCATATCTGTGAATGCACAATCGCCCGTAGGTTATGTTGTGTCCGCAACATGTAATAAAATACGTAACATTATAATGCAATGTCATCTGATTTCGATGTCAAGATGGTCACATATGAGTGGGAGATCCTTGCTGACTTTTAAGTGACTACATTTGAGCATATACTACAACGTACTATATATAACAGACCGAAATCAAAGCAATCGGAAAAAGACAGGTTTAAAACTAAGCTTTTATGATGCATGATGATAAGTCGATCCTTATTCATTTTGTGATTGATTGTTGCGTGCTAAACGTCCAATGGAAACTATAACATACATTTCTTAGCTTTATTTTTTTTCTAAATGGTAGAAATAAGTAATGTCCTGTAGAATGGCTGATTGAATGACAAAGACACATGTATTGAAAAAATGTAATAATCTATGTGACACTTGAATACCTTCGTCATTCTTACATAACATTTCCTGTGAGAGACAAATAAATCCCTACTGAATGAAAAACTGCTTATCTGATGAACTTCTTGTTTTAACATCAGTGTTTTCTATCTGGGATGTGATATCTTTTTTTTTTTCAAAGCATCTATAGCGTCTTTTATTTCGTTAAATAGTTAAAAAAATGTTTCTCCTCCTATTATATAGATAAAACTTATCATGTTAAAATAAACTATATTTTATCTTCAAATTTACTGAAATTTAGATATGCAGTGTAGTTGCTTTTAAAAATTTCCTTGTCTGATATTGGATATGCGTACGGAAGCGTATTAAACTCAAAATTTCGACTTTTCCTCACTTTTTATACGTTTGCGACTATCACATTCACAGTCATTTACATCAGCAAGCGGAGACCCATATACATCATAAACTTGATAAGCATTTCTAATTAACAAAACCATTTTAAAGAGGTTATTTTAGACAGAAATTTTTTTCGCGGAAAAATAAAGAAACAAAAAAAGGTTCAATGCCAATTTGTTTTACTATGTCCCTTATACGCTTCCGTATATTTGCTACTTGCAACTCAAAGAATAGAACACTTTCAAGTTATGTCCTTCACTGGAAAAGTTCGTCAATTATGCTTGCCTTTAAGACGTCATTTACCAGGTAGAGAGGATCGCCTCAGTGGGAAATCTAGTGACAAAATATTACCACCCTGTAAACACTAAAACTAGATCCTTTCAATGTTTGTCCCATTTTAGCAAGGATGCTATCAATTATAAATTCATGGGAAAACGTTCTGGTAAATAATAAAAATAAAAACAAGTTGAAATAAAACAAAACTTCAATTTATGTTATCATTTCCTTCATTAAATAGAAATCGACGAGTACAGCAGACTAAGGAACTTGGTGTAAAATTGGTTTAAAATGTTGCTATGCGAATACATTCCTGAGTACCAACTTCAATATATATTTTTACTTGCTGTATACTTCTCTGGAACATGCTAGTTATCTGTATATATATGCAGCTTGATCAGAGAAAGCCAGGCAAAAAAATTTAAAGGAATCGATTGATATCCAACAAAGATTAGCACTTTTGAAATTAAGTTACTAAGCAAATTCAAACGGACCTTATCCCGATGTAAACGTTGAATGTGATTAGATCGAGAAGGCCGCAAAAACATTTTCAAAAATCGAGACGACCTTTTCTTAAAATCGTATAAAAATAAAAAATAAGAATATTTATCTTTTATTTTTAACCTGCACAGACAGACTTTTATATTGGTATATTTATGAAAAGAAAATATTTCTATATTTAATTTTCATGTGACAAGAGCAGACCGGTGTACTCGAAAACTTAGAATGTGAAAAATAAGTATATTAACTTGGGATATTGTAACATGCTGAGGACTGTGTGGAACACTCAATTGGTGACCCGAAAGATCTTTCGATTTTGTATGTACATGATTTTTCCATTTTTTTTTTTTTTATCAATATGCAACAAAGATTGGCATTTCATAGATTTCAGTTTCACAAGCTTCTAATCCAATTATCTCGATACATACTGAACATAAAACATCGTGGATTTGCATGTCTATTTCTAATAACTCAGTTTAACAAATAATTTCTTTAAAATGTACAATTGTTATTTAGAAATAACTTTTGATCAATGTCGTCACCGGCATTGTTTTATTATTGATTTTCTCGACTCTATCATAAGAAGAGGTAATTTTCTTTTGTTCTTTTCACAAGATTTCCACTGCTGTATCCCTGCACTATTAAAGTTCTTCAAGCGTCTTCGTGATCGTCATTATGCAGGATAAACTAGAAATAATGTTTGTTCCGTAGGTACTTAATCACAATTCCATATTGACAGCAGTGCTGATTATCAATTATAAGAATTTTAATTTGTCGAATAATTCGTGCAATATAGCATCATATTTTTCAACCGCTCGCTCAACATGAAAAGGAAGTAACGATGCCCCTAAACGCATGAATGATGTTCACTAAATCCAAAGTTTTTGACGGAAATGCAACGAACTCGAAAGAGGTCTATTAAGACAATCGTTTAATGTTTATTTCTATTAGCTTGAAGCTCAGGATTATGTACGAAGATGTTCTTTAAAACGGACCAATGATTGCATTGTAAAACAAACGTGACTGTCGCATAAGCTCGATGTAGAAACTGAAATTTACAAAGGTTTTACAGAGCTCCAGATAATCTGCGTATTTGCGTTATCACGCAATACAAATAATTAAAAACCCAATGCAATTGCCCATTGCAGGGTTCAATAACCCAATTAATTCAAAGGAAAACCCAATTATATGCCAAAACCATGAGTTCTTAACGCTTTTATTCGCTATCGTTTGCGTTATTTACCCTTATCTGATTACAGTCGTCGCGTAAATCTATTTTATAATATTTATAATTGGAAATGTCCTTTCGTTCTTAAAATAGAGCCCTGCATCAAGTAGCTGTTATGGGTCCCTGTTGGAATTTTCCGTTGCTCAAAAGGCACATGTGTTTATGAAAACATTTCGATCTTCTCGGCGTTTATCCAATTAGCGTGTGACATACTGTGATATTTTTCGAATTCCTCGGGATTTATCATAACATACAATGAATTAAAACGAAAGTAAATGTCCGATAACAATATTGAATAGAAGCACGTTTTCGGCTTCTTTTGATAGCTGAGAGAAAGTTATGATGATAACAAGACTCAGCTAGTGATTTTAGGAAGCGTCCATTGAACGCACGGGCATGTTTGCGTACCTTAACGAGAACATTGCTATAGAACGATAAACACGGGGTTTCGTCAAAACGAATTCAGTTGGAAAAGTGAAAGGCCAAATCAATTATGACATGATATGTAGTTGGAAAGCATCGGAAACCAAAAGTTCTGATAAGAGACAACTTAACCCAGATTTATGTAAATTGAATTAAACAAAAACAGTTTATATATTATTTTTTTTCATTTTAGTTGTTGAATGAATACACATATCCGTTTTTTACGTCAAATTATGCAACTTGACACTTTCTTTGTTTTTGGTCTAATTGTTCTGGATGCTTAAGATAGTTGTCTTATTGGCAAGTGCAGTATAACATTGTCATTTATTTACTTGATGTTGCAGAATTATTTGTAAATTGAAGTTGAATGTAGTCTCCATCATTAAACCACCCCATAAATCTCAAGGTTTTGGGGTATATCTTAAATCTGGGAACTACTTTTTATACGACCGCAAAAAAAATTTTGTGGTCGTATATTGGTATGACGTTGGCGTCGTCGTCGTCGTCGTCGTCGTCGTCGTCCGGCGTCGTCGTCGTCGTCCGAAGACACATTAGTTTTCGCACTCTAACTTTAGTTTAAGTGAATGCATGGATCTCTATGAAATTTTACCATAAGGTTCAATACCATAAAAGGAAGGTTTGGGATTGATTTTGGGGTTATGGTACCAAGAGTTAAGGAATTAGGGGCCAAAAGTGGTAAAAAAGCATTTTTGTAACTTCCAGACAATAACTTGTGTATAAGTGTATGGATCTCTCTGACATTGTACCACAAGGTTTCATATCACAAAGGTAAGGCTGGAATTGATTTTGGGGTAATTGCCTTAAAATTTTAGGAATAAGGGGCCAAAAAGGGCAAAAACAAGCATTTTCTAGTTTCATGACAAAACTTGTATGTAAGTGTTTGGATATTTCTGAAATTGTACTACAGGTTCCATATCACAAAGGAAAGCTGGAATTGAGTTTGGGGTAATTGCCCGAAACGTTTAGGATTTGGGGCCAAAAGGGCAAAAATAAGCATTTTCTAGTTTCCAGACAATAACTTGTGTTCAAGTGTATGGATCTCTTTGAAATTGTGCTGCAAGGTACCATACCATAAAGGGAAGGCTGGGATTGATGATGGGGTAATTGCCTCAATATTTTAGGAATTAGGGACCGAAAAGGGCAAAAACAAGCATTTTCTAGTTTCAGGACAATAACTTGTGTGTAAGTGTATGGATCTTTCTGAAATTATACTACAAGGTTCCATATCACAAAGGGAAAGCTGGGTTTGAGTTTGGGGTAATTGCCGTAAATGTTTAGGAATTTGGGGCCAAAAAGGGCCAAAAACAGTTTTTCTAATTTTCAGACAATAACTTGTGTTCAAGTGTATGAATCTCTCTGAAATTGTACTGTAAGGTATCATACCACAAAAGGAAGGCTTGGATTGAGTTTGGGGTGATGAATCATAAGGGGTTAAAAAATTGGAGGGGGATTTTTTTTTCTTTTAAAATTTTCCATTTTAAGTTGGTTATTTCTGATTTATATTTAAAAGCAAATAATAATGATATGGTAGGAGATACACACCAAACAGAATGTGTAAATTATTATATAATAAGTATTGTGCAATAGCAAGAAATTTTCAATTGCACAGTATTGCACAATAGCAAGAAATCTTCAATTGCACAGTATTGCGCAATAGCAAGAAATCTTCAATTGCACAGTATTGCGCAATAGCAAGAAATATCCAATAGCACAATATTGCGCAATAGCAAGAAATTGTCAATTGTACAGTATTGCGCAACAGCAAGAAATATTCAATTGCACAGTATTGTGCAAAAGAAGATACTTCGTATAAATTGCTTATTTCTTGACCTATTTCAATGGGGTTTTATTCTTGAATTCTTGGGGTTCTTTAATATGCTGAATCTAACCGTGTATTAAGTGTTTGGATTTTGGGCCCCGTTTTTAAATTGGTCCACATTGAGGTTCAAAGGGTCCAAAATTAAACTTTGTTTGATTTCATCAAAAATTGAATTATTGGGGTTCTTTGATATGCTGAATCTAACCGTGTATTTAGATTCTTAATTTTTGGTTCCGTTTTCAAATTGGTCTACATTTAGGTCCAAAGGGTCCAAAATTAAACTTAGTTTGATTTTAACAAAAATTGAATTCTTAGGGTTCTTTGATATGCTGAATCTGAACATGTATTTAGATTTTTGATTATGGGCCCAGTTTTCAAGTTGGTCCAAATCGGGGTCCAAAATTAAACTTTGTTTGATTTCAACAAAAATTGAATATATGGGGTTCTTTGATATGCTGAATCTAACCATGTATTTAGATTTTGGATATTGGACCATAATAGGTGAATGTCCAATTTAAAATTTTTAAGTTCTTAGACCACATTCATTCTGTGTCAGAAACCTATGCTTTGTCAAATATTTAATAACAATCCAAATTCGAGCTGTATTAAGCTTGAATGTTGTGTCCATACTTGCCCCAACTGTTCAGGGTTCGACATCTGCGGTCGTATCAAGCTGCGCCCTGCGGAGCATTTTATTATTTTTATTAAAAGTAGATCTGGCAAATAGGTGAAAGGACTGGCAAAACTTTCTTACCGCACCTAAATTTCACATATATTACATAAAAATCTAAACACTTAGCCACACCTACCCCAACTATAAACTGTAGGTAGATCATATGGTATATAGAAAGGCAATTAGTTACTGTCCAACTAGTGACACCAGCAGCAGTTTACATAAGTTTTGAGAAAATATAAAACTGACAGAACGTTTAAAACGGGACACAAATTAAACGTACAATTGTTCGTCAGTGAATAAACCAAATAAAAGAGCTAAGCACATATACAAAGAAAGAAACACATTTAAGATGGAAACACATCTGGGGTTGATATAATGTGATTATAACATGCCTAAATATTCAATATTGTGTTGATGAAAAACCCAATACATTAAGGAGCTTGGTAGTGAAAACCCAATTTGATATTTGCTTGAGGGTGAATTGGAATTGATAATGCAATTAAAAACTTTATCACCCAATTACATAAAAATGGTGGGTAAAACCCCAATTTGTGAATTCTTATCTGAGCTCTGCGGTTTATCATTACTATTTTATTCCAGACTGTATATGTAGCTAGAATTTATTGCTGGTTAGCAGGATTACTTTTTATATACATTTAGTTAATGGATGTATAGGTATTTTAATGTCAAGCAAACCTTGACATAGATTGATTGATTTTGTTTGCCTAACGTCCATTGGCAAATAGTTCATGCATGCTCAGAGCGAGAACAAAATTAACAATTAATAAAATAGGTAAGCCTGTAATAGGGGTCGACCGGGATGAAGGGTGGGAATTTTGAGTGCAACTGGAAAATGAGGGTATATTGTAGATGGACAGAAATTTGCCTTGCAACATACAATCTACGGATCCCTCATTTTAAAAGTTTCTGGAAGGGTTCTTAACATACAGAGAACATGGTACTTTTTCTACACGAGGCATAAAATTTAACGTCCCCATTCTGACATCACATAGCTACAAATTCTTACATCCAGCACAGCCAAACGGACGTCCCGTTTTGGCAAGCGTTTTACTGATTGTCGGGGTATACCAAAGCGTGACTATTATATTTCTGTACCACATTTAACCATTGGGGTAGCCTTGACATATATAAACGATGGCTAACCTATCATTTAAAGTATAATGATTATACACAAAAAGGAATGTTGATATTTTATAGTGTGTCTTTCTGTGTTGTGACGTTACACTATTGTTTCAGGTAGGGTGAAGGTTGGCGCCTATTAAATCGTTTAAACCCGCTGCATTTGTTTGCACCTGTCCTAAGGCAGGAACCTGATGTTCAGTGGTTGTTGTTTGTTGATGTGGTTCATCAGTATTTCTAGTTTCTCGTTTTTATATAGAGTAGACCGTTGGTTTTCCTGTTTGAATGGTTTTACACTAGTCATTTTGGGACCATTTATAGCTTGCTGTTCGGTGTGAGCCAAGGCTCCGTGTTGTAGGCCGTATAATGGTTTACTTTTTCAAGTTGTGACTTGGATGGAGAGTTGTCTCATTGGCACTCATACCACATCTTCTTATATCTATTATAATTTGAAAATGAAGGAATTTCGGTTGACAACGCCTCCAAACAAACATGTACTTAATAAGATAAGTAACAAACCAACTATTTTTATGAGTACTTTGTAAGCTGACCTTATAACACAACTTTTATCAATGAATCGTGAAAATATGTCACGATTAGGTTAAAACTGCAAGTTGGACATGTACATGCACCTTTCACCTGTCTGATTATATATACCTTTTAATTAGAGTTATTGACAAATTGACCAAATCTAACAACATTATCTTTGACCCTACAATGAGTCATGCTGACATGCTTTTGCACCACAATACTTCAAAATATAAAATTTACATTTAGAAACTGGCTTCATTAAGAAAACTGTTCAACATTGATCATTTTGACATGTAAAACAGGCAAAAATCACAGAGCCTGGGAATGGGCCGCCCTTTTCCTATATTGTGTGTGTGTGTGTGTATTTTAGTATATATATTACTTAATATTCCAAGATATTTTCATTTTGTTCTTGCTCTTGTTCATTAGAATCTACGATAACAGTAGTTCCCAAAAAAAAAAAAAAAAAAAAAATGAGGAACAAATCATGGTAACAAATGATAACCAAATCATATGATTTCTTTATGATTTGAAAGTGATAATATTTCACATGCAAATGAGCTAACCAATCACAGCAACAAATCACAACCAAATTGCTTCCAATTCATAAGCAAATCACAAACAAATTGTCAAGAAATCGTTTTGAAATCATTAACAAATCAGAGGTCATTTCTTTCCTACTTCAAGCAAATCACAAACAAATTGTTTTCAAATTGTAAAGAAATTATAAACAAATTGTTATCAAATATTTAACAAATCAGAAGTAAATCATATTCCTACTTCAAACAAATCACAAACAAATTGTTTTCAAATTATGAAGAAATTATCAACAAATTGTTATCAAATCTTTAGCAAATCAGAAGTAAATCATATTCCTACCTCAAGCAAATCACAAACAAATTGTCAAGAAATTGACATCAATCATCAATTCACATATTTTAAAAATCAGTTAGATCTAAGTCAAAATATGTTCTGCCCCAAAGTTTGAAGTGCATTTGTCTTCATTTTACCTTTACTCCTCCTCTCATTGTTAAGGAATTACTATCTCTGGTTGCAATAAGGGACGAATTGCTCCCTCTGTCCTGTCTGTGAAAAGTTTCTCTTACTTCTCCCGAATGTGACTCTAACGAGATTTGGTAAACACATGGGCAACCACGTTTACTAGAAGGATATCGAATAGGCTATGGGTCTTAGTCTGAGTCCAACTCTACTAATGTAGCTGTGCCCCTACAGCCCCTGGACCTCGCCAGTAATTATAAACATCATGATAAACTAAAACATAAAACTTGCCAGTTAATTTCGTCTGCTGTCTCGGGAAGTTAGTCGTTAATTGCATGTCTTGATCTGTTTACACTTCTTTTACACATTTTATTTTGAAAATTAATTCCTGACAGTACAAAATGATTACGAGATACTGAAATCCACAGTTTCCGAATTTAAAGGTCAACACCTTTGACATGTTTGAATTGTATTAATTGAATGTGTGAAATTATAAATAAATGACTGAGATTCCTTTCCACTGTCATCATTGATAGTATATTTTACTCTTCATCTTGCTGTCTTCTTCGTTCAGTCAATTTAGAACAGTATTTGTAATTTGAATTTGATCTCAACCGGAAGTCAGAGATATACATAAACCCAGAAAATCCGAATGCAACAAAATTGTATTCATTGATGAATCACACCACGATAGCTAACAAAATTAACTAATCATTTTCAAATCATTTCATATGATATTCTAAGTAAACAAATCACAAAGAAATCACACCATTTTAGCTTACAAAGTTAACAAATGTTTTCAAATCATTTCATACGATATTCTAGGTAAACAAATCATAAAGAAATCACGTCAAAACAGAAACAAATTGCTTACAAATCATAAAATTTAAAGAAATCACAAAGAAATCAGTTTGGAGGAATTTGGCGAATTGTTTGTAATTTCTTTAATGAATCGCAAGCAAATGGTACTAACAAATCGCATAATCTCTATAATGTGTGATAACACTTTGTGAGGAATTCGATGTTTACCACGGTTCATTTCAACATATTTTTGACAATACCACTATACCAATCAAAATGATTTTTTTGCAGTGTTTTAAGAAATGATTTTGCTTTGTGTCCATGTATTATTTGTGAAACATTAAATGTTTTAAAATGGCGAATTTTCTGTATACAGTCAATAATTATGTAGACTTTTAAAGCCTCAACATTCTATTGCCTTAAATACGCAAATGAAAGATCCGAAAACTATACCAATACAGAACGACATGTTTTTGAAATTATAGCAAAACTTTTGGTTGACAAATTTTTATTCGTTATTGCAAAAAATGAACTTAAAATATCGGTCATTTTCTCCCTACAAAGCTTACCCCTATTACTTATTATGATGTGGACCGGTCATTGTTATTGAAACTTACGCAATTTGATTTTATAGTTTACCTTCAAACTGTTTTTTTTTTTTTCATACATGTATATTGATTAAATCAGAACGTGCATTAATGTGTACAGTAACTTAAGTGACCTTCAAACTGGACACAGGACGAATCCATATTATTTTGTATCAATGAAACTAAAGGTACATGTATGAAAAGAAAGATTAGTCACTTCTTATATTTTCACAAAATTTTCCACATATAGAGTTACTGTAGATCAATTAATTTTTAAGAGCCTATTCCAGAGAAAAAGAGAACATTTATAAATCAGGCGGTTTTTTTCTCCATTAAACAAGTAATGTTTCGAAGAGAAATGCCGAAATACATTTTACACACGGATACGCCAGGTAAAATTATTGTTTATCCTTCCAAAAAAAAAAAAAAAAGGAGAAAATTCAGTCTCTTTATAATATTATAATTATAAAGATAAATAATTTGAGTAATTAACAAATTGCAAATACTTAAAAGTGTTACCAGCAGAAATCTTTCCTCCTACATGTTTCTAACATGCCCTCATTTTCCAATGACGATCCTAAATAATTTCCGTCCAACGTCCCGAACGACCATTCATTCAATGCATTGTTATTTTTTTTTTATTCCTTTTTGCCTGAAATATTTGCCACTGTATATAAATCATACAGCTTTCAATCAACCACGTTTTCCTTTTGAAAATATCAATACACAACATCTGTAACCTCTAGATGGGTTTTTCATCAATGGGATTTACAAATTATTTTAATATAAAACTTTAAAATTAAAAAACAAGAATACCAGGTATCCCTTTTTGGACATAGATCTTGTACACCTATTGAATTCACAGTTTTGTCGGTGAGTATCATTTGAATAATTGAATGCTACGTGTACCGTCGGAGAACTGGTTCCGAAGGGTAGAAGGGGCTTGCTATCTGTTTGATGGAATACAAGAACCACTGTATTAGATATCTTCAACAGCCTTCATAATATGTGAGGTATCAGGTTGATATTATTTATGAATTTTAAATGATGTAAAATCAGATTTTCAAAATTCAAAGTGATGATTTTAACTTCGCCAATTAATCTGATATTGATAATGAAAATAATGAAAATTGAATTATTGGGGTTCTTTGATATGCTGAATCTAACCGTGTATTTAGATTCTTAATTTTTGGTTCCGTTTTCAAATTGGTCTACATTTAGGTCCAAAGGGTCCAAAATTAAACTTAGTTTGATTTTAACAAAATTGAATTCTTAGGGTTCTTTGATATGCTGAATCTGAACATGTATTTAGATTTTTGATTATGGGCCCAGTTTTCAAGTTGGTCCAAATCGGGGTCCAAAATTAAACTTTGTTTGATTTCAACAAAATTGAATATATGGGGTTCTTTGATATGCTGAATCTAACCATGTATTTAGATTTTGGATATTGGACCATAATAGGTG